>JASSRZ010000060.1:5196886-5209764 GCA_032164315.1 Malacoctenus gilli
TACGGGGTCTAATCCCTGCATCCGGATCGCGGATATCGAGATCCTGCCTCAGACGAGTCGGAGAGACGTAGAAATGTTGACGTTTCCAACAATTCGTGGGAGTGAGATGAATCTTCCGACTTGTTCGCCCCACACAGTTAATTGTCATGTATTGAATTTATGGCGTCTCCGTTACACAGCGGTTTCTTCTGCTGGCCAAAGGCTACGTTAAACTTTTAGGTTGTGGTTTGACGATTTCATCATAAATCTGTCTCACTTCCTCGGCTCACTACAAAGAGTTGAAGCACTTACGTAACCCCGCAGCAGGCCGGAGCACTTTGAGGCTCGCTGATAAAGACGGGGATCGACAGATCAGAACACAAACACACACGATTTGAAGGAAGTGACGCACTTCTCCCCTCTGGCTTCACATTTCGCTATCACACAATTCATTCACAGTCGCCACAATATCGCCAGTTGGACCGGTGAGTCCAATTAGAGCCGACGGGAAGTTTCGGCTCTCCAGCAAAACGACTGCTGCAGCGAGGCACACAGCGAGAGGAGACGCTGCTTCCTCCAAACCGGTGAAGTCAGCCGTCAGCTGCTTTGGAACAACACGTCGTTTCACATCGCCGCGCATCTGCAGCTGAAACACCCGGAATTACAGGCAGAGAAACCACAGCAGAGCTTCGGAGTTCAGCTCAACAGAGTCGACGGCTTCTGACAAACCTCTGAGCAGGAGGCCATTCACACGGCAGGTATGATGGGAGAACTGCTGACACTTTTTTGAAAAACACGACGCCGCTCGCTTAAACGCGTCTGATGGCCGCGCGGCACAACGTGTTTCTACTTTGAGCGGACAGATGACGACTATTTTTAGACGTTTATTTCTGGAATGTACATGAATCATATGCAGATGATCAAAAAAAAAAAAGCGCGCACCTGGTGCTCAGTTATTTTCATACTTGACATGGATCACAAAGAAAAATTGAATACGATGAATTCAAACTCTGATAGCACAGAGGAGCCTCTACAGGAGTGTATGTGTGTGTGTGTACTGTCTGCACCTATCACCGCGGACAGTGACTGATACTTCTCTGAGGGAGCTATAAATAAGGGAGCACCTGGACAGAGGCGACGAAGCCAGCTCTCGTGCAGACGGACTGGCACGGGGAGATGGATGGCAACACGGGGGAGGGGGGGGGGGCATTAATGAGGGCACAGGTCCACCAACGCGAGGAGGTGCCATCGTCCCCGCAGGACGGCTCGATGCCGTCGTTACACGGGGACACCGGCGCGTGGGCGCGCGGGTTCCGAAATAGGACGCGACAATGGAGAAGGACTGAGGGTCATTGTTCTTAATGATTGTCGGACAGAACGAGAGAAAAGTCGACTTTCGTTCAGGTCAGATGAAAAGTCTGATTTCATAGTCGTCGGCTGAATTTAAATAAGAAATTATCTCTCTTTTTTGGGGGTCCGCACTCATCTTCAGTGTTATAACTCTGGTCTGAAGATCAAATCAGCAGCGGAGCGTCCCTCTTCTCGTCCCCCCCCCCCCTCCAGAGATAGCCAAATGAGCATCTATTTCCGTCCCCATCGCTGATGCTGCCCAAAGTTTAATCATGATATATTTGGGTTTGCACAAGATCTCTCCTCCGTATTTAATGAGGGGAACCGTGCTGATATTAGAATTCCATCGGTGCGATTCATCAAAGCAGCAGTTGAGAACCTAATATCTTCATCAAACACTTTCCAGTGTTATGAAAACAACTGCAGGGTTAAAGAGGGAGGTTTTTTTTTTATGGCTCCTCAGACAAAGGAGGGGGAGGGGCCATCAGGAGGGCCAAAATTGCAGGCGGGGCGATTTTGCCAAACGAGTCGCAATTTCCAAGCCACGACAGGCAGCTTCTGTTATTTAAGGTGGCACTCAGAGCTCGCCTGCCAATAAGTCTTTCAGGCACTTTCATCGGTTTCGATGAAATAAGGCGGAAAGGTGGGACATTAATCGTCCTCAGGTCCCCAAACCTGAACGCCACGGAGACTCTCGCTGAATCCTCCGATGTTTGCCTGGGAAAAAAATAAAGAAGCAGGGAAAAAAGTTATCACGACGCCTCATTTGCACGCTTTTAAAGTTTCACCATGTTCGCTCAACTGCCCACATGGAACGACAGCTGCCGAGAGGTGACGGCGATCTCGGACGCTCATTAGTGCTTCGGTCCTTGTGTCCAGGCTGGGATGGGGGGGGGGGGGGGGTGTGACCCTGATTGGCAGACTGCAGGTAAAAAAGGGACCCCAGCAGCTCCGGTCAGTCGGAGCCACCTAATTACAATCAGCGCCGTCAGATGGCTTCGCGCGGGAGCGAAATATCAATCTTCATTCCGCTGGCAAGTTTCCACAGCGGAGCCAGATGCTTCCTCCGGGCGCCACGGGCAGCGACTGGAAAATGTAAACAGCGCGCCACTTGTCCGGTGCCGGCGGTCCACGCGGCTCCATCCTCAGATCCGCGCTGCAGGGCGGATCCGAGTGGGGACCTGCGCGCGACCAAGTCAGGGGTGACGAGGTGACTGTGAGCGACGGCCGGACGGCGGGAAGATGATGCTCTCATCTCTGCCTGACCCCCCCCCCTCCCCCCTCTCGCGACTCCTGACGGAGACAAATAAGGCCCCAAACGACTTCATTTGTTTTATCTTAATTCACTATCGATCGGTGCCCAAGGTGTCCCCGTGATCTTAAAGGAAGAGATGCAATCGCTTCATTTGCCTTGATGAGCTGTTGTTTCCCTCCTCCGACCACCTCGGCTGAACTTTTCGAACAGATGGCGGCGCGACGGAACCACGGAGACGATTCGAAAATCGCCCTCTCTCTCTCTCTCTCTCTCTCGTGTGCCGCGGGGGGAAATCGGCCAGGCTGCCACTAATCAAGGCCTAACTGCTCTCTACATAATTCAAAAGTCTTATTACAATTTGTCACATCCAAGACGGCTGGGCAATACATCCCTGCCCGAGTGAAACGTGCGTTTGAATAATCTGTCAATGAAAGAAACCGGAGCGACTGGTCTCAGATCTGAGAAGGAAGAATTGTTATTTAAAGCGCATGTCGTCATTAATCCAAACGCTGGACAGTTCTGGTGCTGCATGGACACTTTCAGCAATCTCCCATCTTCCACTCTCAATCCGCACACACATCCAAAACGGATCCGACATTCAATGGCGCTGCAGCTGTTGACAGTGCGACACGCGGCATTCACCCAACAAAAAGTGATACTAATCCCTCTCCAGAGTCCTCAGCAGTCAATTCACACTTTGTCTCAGTAATAAGTGCTCGCTCGCTCGCTCTCACTCCGTCTCTCTCCCGCGGCGAGGGATGTCAAGCTGCGAGCAGGACTCCAGCTCAGCTGTCTGCTGTGGAGGAGACACAGATTGGGGAGGCTGTGGAGGAAAAGAAAAGGAAAAAAAACAAAAAAACAACCCCTCTCCTCTCATTATCCCTTTCTCTTCTCGAGCCAGTTCCCACTCGCCCCGAGAGTCAGCTGTCAATCACGACCGGGGGCGTCAAGTCGGTGGGAGCCCGGAGTGTGCGGCGCGCTCATCAAGTCCGCTGGAAAAAAAAAAACAGGGCGAAAAATACACCTCGAGTGCCGAAAGCCACTGCCGGTTGCAATTAGGGGGCTGCGCCACTGAGGGTGGGGGGGAAGGAACCTGAGGCCACCAGAAGGTCAGCGCAAAGAACCCAATTACCAGCTTGTCATACATTGTCAGGAAGAATAATTCCCGGGAACAAAACAGCACAGACTCACCTTTGCGGGGGGGGAGAGAGCTGCGCGGTGGGAGTGGAGAGCGCCGTCGCAGGAAGGAACAACTTTTCCCCCATTTGTCGATGGAACTTTTGTTTTATTTACTGTCAGCAAAAAAAACAACTAGAAAACTGAAGAAAAAAAAAGGCTCCGGGAGAGGAGGAGGAGGCGCGGGGCCGCGGCTGAGACCGCGGCGTCGCGTGAGAGACCGAACTCTGCCGCGATGGATTACAAAAATAGAACATGTACAAAATCTACAGAGACAGTTCAGTGGCTAATTTTTTCCAATAATTATCTCTTCTTTTGACAAAAGAAATGTACAATCAAAAATATGAAACAAAAAAAAAAAAAGACATTTCACAGTTTAAGGAGGAAAGCATATCGGTACTATGCAGTCTTTGGGACGGAAACTGTTGCTACACGGTAGTTTCATGTTTCCACAAGCCGGTTTTTATACTCGCGGCGCTGTCCGAGTTGAGCAAAGGAACGGCGTGTCCGTTCTCTTTCGGAGCGACCCCGTTTGGAGCCACCAGGTTGAGCCCGTACGACTTGGCCTGGCTCTCCGGCTCCGCGCCGCCGGGCTGCTTGACGGGACCCGAGTCTTTGCTGGAGCTGGAGGCGGCCGGCTCGGTTTCCACGGCGACCACCGTCCCGTCCCCCAGCGGGCCGGCGCCGCCTTTGTCCGAGTGGCGGGAGCGCCGCGGCAGGCTGGCGCTGTCGCTGCTGTCCTGCTGCAGCTGGCTCTGGTGGCGCTCTCGGTAGGCCATGTAGGCCGCCCGCCGGCTGTTGCGCGCCGCCATGTCGTAGTGGTGGTGCCGCCGGTGCGGGGCGCTCTGCACGCTGCCGTCCACGCTGGTGGGCACGTCGTAGGCGTACTCCCGCAGCACGGTGAGCCGGCTGGCCCTGTGCGCCCGCGCCCGGTTCTTGTGGTGCCTGCCGGTGTGTCCGTTCCCGACGGCGGCGGCCGGGTTGCCGACGTTGTTCACGGGGCGGAACTGCACCTCCACCGGCGCCACGTGCATCTTGATTTCGTTGTCCAGCGAATGCTCAGTGAGGCTGTTGTCCAAAACGGCGGCGCCGTTTGCCGCCGCCGCCGCCGGCACGGAGGTGGACTTGATCTGCGCCGCCTCGGCGTGCAGGTTGGTCAGCTTGCTGCCGTGGGCCGAGGTGCGCATGCTGGGGGGGGCGCTCTTGTTGGTGTAGGAGGAGTCGGCGCTGCTGTGGCCGCACCTCGTCGACTCCCCGTCCGCCTTGTTGTCCGATCCCGCCGTGGAGGTCATGGCCACGCCCGGCTGAGGCAGCAGGGCGTCCTCCTGCGTCGAGTAGGCTCTCCTCCCGGAGCAGCACGCTTGGGACCAGTAGCGCCGCATGTCTTGTCTGTTGACGCAGTGGTGGGCCACCATGAAGGCCCCCAGCGCCAGCGCGGCCACCCCGAACAGGCAGGTGAAGGCCAGGTCGAAGGGGTGGTCCTGCGACACGGCCATGGCCCCGAACACCCAGAGCGCCGCGTACAGTCCCAGCGCCCCGGCCGCACCCATCAGCTGGGCGGGGAAGGTGTGCTCGTTCTCCAGGGCCGACAGCGGCACGGCGTGGGGGGCCGGCGCCGGGGAGGAGGACGCCTCGTGCGGCTGGAGCTGGAGGGCGAGGGGCTGGCAGAGGCCGGCGGGACCCTCGGGCCCCGCCTCGCCGTTGGCCGGAGCCAGATGCTGCTGCTCCTCGGTGGGCTCTTTGAGCTCGTAGCGGCGCTCTGGGTGCCGGCGCAACTGGAGCAGGATGCTGAGGAAGTACATGCAGTCCACGAAGATGATGAAGCCCACCGGGCCATAAAAGGCGCCGATGCTGGGCTCCCACGCCATCCAGCAACTAGGAAAAGACACCGAGGGGGACCAAGTTAATCGTCGGACACCTATGAATTCACCTTGAGACATTTTTAAGCTATTTCAAACCTCAAAACAGCCAAAATTACTGCAAAACTCAAGAATAAAGTACGTAGACTTTCTATTATACTCCCTCAATCTTCTTTTTCACTCCATCAGTTTAAAATCACTCAGGAAAAAAAAAACAAAAAAAACCCCCGTCTGCATCCCACTTTCACAGTCAGTGCGCCGTTACATCTAATAACACAGTTTGAATTTGTCTTGCGCGCGAGAAAATTAATTAAACTCCAAAGAATCCCAAACAGATACGGGTCCAGATTTCTCAATTAGTCAGCCACAATACACAATCTAAACAGCTGCCACTGTCGGGAGGAAGGGAGGGGGGCTCGCTGGAAACTGGCAACACTTCCTATTTGCTTGGATGCACATATCATTAACAGGCTTCTATAATCAGAACTTTAGGGAATAAACTTTTTTTTCCCCATCCAAAGAGACACGTTATTTACTTCAGTTCTGCAGGCAAACGAGTGCACAACTCGGCCTGAGTGTCAATGAATGACTGTTGACACGGAGAGGAGCGACTTACTATGGTGCGTTGGTCTGACTGCCGTAGTTTTTGATGTTTGCCGCTGCGGTGATTCCACAGACAATGATGGGTATCCCTCCGCCGATCAAGTAGAACCTTAAGGAAGGAGCGAAAAAAGAGACAGTTGAGCTTCTTGCTTGTTTTTTTCTGCAGGATGGACAAACGTGCAGAGTGGATGCAGAGCAGCTTCGTTTCTAGGTGTCGAAGCTGCCCCCTTGTGGCAGCTTTTATTTAAAAAACATGACCGCTTAAAATCAGGGACGCTCATCCTCTCTGTGCATCTCAAACACATGTAGTGTTGAGAAGAAACAAAACCGTGTCTTTTAGCTGGTTTATCTTAGTTGCGACTCGAACCTGAGCATCGGCCGCGGGGGTGGCGGAGGCTCGTCCAGCTCCTCGTAGCGTTTGGCCTTGCGGGTCACCTGTTTGTAGATGTTGCGCGCCGTCACGCCCACCCACAGCGCCGTGGCCAGAGTGGAGTAGTGCAGCAGGATCCCCACCTGCGAAGAGGGTTCGGCAAAGACGAAAGGACCAAGAAGGTTATCCGTCATCAAAATAAACATGGCGATTGCTGCCTAATTTTTAATCACCACACTCGCAGGATACGACGCAATAAAAAATAAACGAACGTCTCGGTGCAACACGGCACGCTGAAAAGGTACAGGACCGCCTCCAGCTACCGTAGCCATCCACTGCAGCTTTTTTTATGCATCTTTTAACCGAGCATCTCGCAGCCCCACGAGCGCGTCAAACTTCGCTCCAGGCAACTCCCCCGCCCCCCCCCCGCCCAACTTTGTTTCCCTCTGAAAACATCTGAAACGCGTGTTCGTTTGTCTGTCAAGTTGGGTGGAGGAGGTCCCCACGCAGCAGGGGAGGGGGGGAGGGGGGAGGGGGGGGGCTGGAAGCGCGCAGGTGGTGTCGACTCACAGCTTGGCAGACGCTCGAGTGTCGCGTCTGATTGATGCCGCCGATGAAAACGCCACATGTGAGGGAGATGTGGAAGCAGAGGTTGACCAGCATGTGCCAGAACTTGCGGCTCACTCGAACGGACCTGCGGTCGGAGAGGCGGGGAGGAAACGGGGCGAAAAAGGACTTTGAAGATGACTACAAGACAATGACGACTTGAAAATATAAAAAAAGACTCTTCACAGCAAAAGAATATCTAAAAATAATCGGATTTTATGAGGAAGGGCAGTAAAATCTTTCGAGCCGGAGGCAACGGAATCTGCGTGACAGCACCCAGCGGACCGTCGAAAGCCTTCTTCTTCATGTCTTACTTGTGATGGTAGATGTAACTGATGATGATGGTGAGGAGGCAGAGGAGGAGGAGGATGGCGGCGGCGTAGATGACTGGGTGCAGCGGCTCGACGCTTGGAGAGAAATACTCCACGCTGCTCAGGTCCTGCAAGAGACGTAAAGGTGATGACGGATGCTTGACCGGAGGAAGCGACTCTCGCGTTTTTTTCCGACGAAATGGTCTTCGTCCCACCATCAGCAGCCCGTAGTTGCCCAGGGAGTTGCAGGAGATGGTGGTGAAGTTGTCGTGGTGGTCCAGGATGCGGCAGCCGTCGCTCTGCCACCCGCCCTGACCCCCCGCCAGGCTGAAGTTCCAGCAGGCCGACACGGCGTCCGAGCCGCGGGCGAAGCGCCGCAAGGTGATGTTGACCGGCGTCCTCAGGACGCGTAGGGACATGCCGTCTGAAAGGGGAAGAGGGGGGAGGGGGCGCTTCATTTTGATATCCGATGAAGCTGTTTGTTTTTTTTTAACACTGAGGGACAGACTTACCTATTTTGGCCATGATGACCGGGGTGGCAACGCTCCTCCTTTTCCCTCCATCTGCCAGCTGGGATGAGTTTCCAGTGGAGGGGAAAAACTTGCCGTTGCGGAAACCCAGCAGGTGAAGCTTGTACACGGTGTCCTCTGCCTGTCCGGGGACGACAGCCTGGGTGAAGAGGGACTGTGGGAGTTGCAGGGACGCCTCGATGATGGTGTTCTACAAGAAAGGACATTTTTCTTTTTTTCAGCCTGCGCCGCCTCGATCGGTGTTTTCCGAGCTGCGATCGCAAGCAAAATAGTGGAAATAAAAACGCACCTTGTGTAGAATGCTGGAGAAGGAGCTGGTGGTGTTGCATTTGAAGGTGAGCTGGCGGTCCTGGCCAGGCGCGCGCTCCACGCCGGGCCTCTGGAACAGCATGCAGGTCATGCCGTTCCAGTCGCCGACTCGGACGGCGTGGGCCTCCAGCGCGACGTTGGGCGACGTCTGCGGGGCGGGAACCAAAAGCGTCACGTTTTCGGCCGAACGACACGGCGGCGGCCAGGCGGGACCCCGCCGGCGCTCGCGGGGGGGGGGGGGGGGGGCTCACCAGGGAGAAGGCCTGCGCCGTGGCCAGGCGGTACACGGCGATCTTCTGCAGGCAGGCGATGATGCGCGAGCAGGCCGCGGCCTCGCGCTGAGCCATCCACAGCACGCGCTCGTCGGCCAGCATCAGGTTGCTGGCCATGCTGACCATCACCTCGCCCAGCTGAGGGACAAGAGAAACAGACACAGGCAAACGTGCGTGAAGAACTGCGAGATTTCGGTGTCGCCGTCATATCGGTCGCTCGTCGGTCAGCGCCCGATCGCGTTCCGAAACCACCGAGATCCGAAATGCTAATCGGCTCAGGCGGCGTTCAACAAACACTTGAGGGAATTGCTCGACGCAGCTTTTGAAGTGGCTAAGTGACTATTGGAAACACATTTCAAGCATGGTGTCACACTACTAAACTTTAATACGCTCTGGCTGCTTTTATGACGCTCGTGCTCCTCGCCTTGCAGCCCTCGCGGCGCGACAGGCCCGCCTTAACTTTCCCTCTCCCGTCTTGCGGGCCCGCAGCTGCGCCCAAAGTCTCGGCGAGACATTCTTCCTCATTAAACGACATGACAACAAACAGCTGCTGAGAATTAATCGATTCGCCCTTGCTGCCGGCTCGCGCAACGCGAGCACACGAGAGCGGGCGGGCGGGCGCGCGCCACTTACGTCTTTAAAGCGCTCCACGAACTTGCCGAACTTCTCGATCATCTCGGCCACGAAGATGATGTCCATCTTGTCGGAGAAGTTGGCCGCGTCGATGGTGTAGAGCAGCAGGCGGCGAGCCCTCGTCACCACGTTGGTCTCGTTGAGAGGCATCTGAGAAAGAAAAACACAAGACGTTTAATTCATGAAACAAAAGGGGGCAAAAAAACTTGAAATGACCAGTGCGAGAAGCGCAGATTCGGACCTGATTGATGACGTAAAGGAATCGTGTGGCGTCTTTCTGGAACTGGCAGCGGGAGTAGTCCTCCTCCGTCCACAGCCCCTCGCGGTCGCAGTAGCGCCACGCTCGCTGCTCCTCGCCGGAGCTGCCCGAGTAGGTGCCCGCGCTTGAGGGCAGCCTGTTGCAGGGCAGGTAGGCCCGGATCCCGGCCAGGGTGCGCGGCCACCTGCAGTCCATCAGATAGTGTTGGGGGACTGACTCGTCATACGGACTGATCCTACGACTGAAATCGTGATTATCTGCCTTGTCAGGAGCTTCTTTATTTCAGTGATGACACTTTTTAAATGGAGCTCAGCCGTGTAATACTCAAATAGACCCACTAGGGTGTGCTGCGTGCACAACACTGAAGCATGGAGAGACAGAAATTGTCACTCAGAGTTGATTCAAATGTTGAGTTTGTTTCTAAAGTGAGATGTTTTTGAGCCTCTTTGATGTTTCGCTCATATTTTTAGTTGTAAGAGAGAAAGTTGCAATAAATACTTTAAAAAAACTGAGAATAATTGGTACAATGCCAGATTTTTTCTTCACCTGAACTCTCCTTTGTTGTTCGAAACGCGTTCGGGAACGCAGTACTTGGCTGAACTCTGCAGCACCACGATGTGGACGGTCCTCGTGGTGTTGCCCCTGCTGGTCTTGATGCGACACTCCCAGTTCCCCGTGAAACCGGGCTGGATGTTCGAGATGGTCAGCGCGCTGAGAAACGAGAGGAATGAGCAGTCTTGCGTAACGGTCCCAAATCCAATCGGCGGAATTCTAATCGGCTGACGGGCGCGCGGCCACGTACCTCGCGATCAGCGAGCAGTTCTGCACGATGCGCTTCTCGATGACGATGCCCTGCGTGGCGTCGGGCTGCACCATGCGGCCGTTCTGGTACCACAGCACCTGCATGTCGTCGGCCACCAGGGAGGCCTGGCACTGGAACGGCAGGCTGTCCCCCTGGAAGACCACCTGCTGCTGGGACGGAGTCAGCTCGAAGGAGGGCAGCTCCAGTGGAGCGTCTGAGGACAACCAGCGAGTGAACCAGACGTTGACACGCAAGTCGCAGTCGCTCAAAAAACACATTCAAGACAATAAACGTGTGTAATTGAAGCGTTCTTTCTGCCACTCAGGATACAATCGGAATCCACAGTGCAGCTGAAACACTGTCGGATATTTCTGGGTACTTCACTGCTACTTGTCATTCATGTCAAGCCACCGGCTGCTGCTAAATCTATGCCATGTATTTCATAATCCCTCACTGAGATGAGTGCCAAACTGATAAGACATGAGCAAGTACAAACAAAGGCAGCGCCGGCCTGGGCAGCCCTTGTCTTATCTCTCGTGTCATTGCACAAGCCCCCTGTTCCCCAAATACCAGCCGCACTGATACCAAAACAGAGGAATTAAAGAGACAGTGCGCCATTTTGACAGTGTCGTCTGTGTCACAGCTCAATACGTCTCTTCTTTTTCGACGAGTGACGGATCAGATCGCGTGTCAGAGGGATGATGAACGATTCAGGCGAGAGCGTTAAACAGCCACGGTTTTAGGGCGACGCCCCCCCCCCCCCCCTCTGGGACAAATTTATGGCTTTAATAACGCGACTGTCGTCGCGGGTGCGCGCGTTTCCCACCGCAGGTGAGCAGCTCCGGCCGGATGGGGGTGATCAGCTGACCCTGCAGGGACTGCGGGTACGAGCACTTGGTGTTCTTCACCGCGACGCTCCGCTCCTTGATCCAGCGCAGCAGCCACAGGAGGTTGCAGTCGCACAGCAGGTACGGCGTCTGAAACTCCCTGGAGATGGTGCGAGAAACAACACACACGGCGGTTGGAGCGATCAGGCAGCGATAAATAACGTCTAATTGTCACTTTAACGAGAGAGAAATGTTCATTTTTCCCCCCTTGACATGTTCAATTATTCCGACACAGATTCGATGGCTTTAATGATGTACGGTTTTCTATCGGGCCATCTTAGTCGCACTTCCCCGCAGACGGGGCTCTCGCATCAATCTCTTGATCGTACTCACAGCGCCTTCAGAGACACCAGGCTGTCAAAAGTCCCCTGAGCCAGCGACGAGAACATGTTTCCTGAAAGGTTCCTGCGGGAGACAGTCAGTTCGCGTTCAGTTCGCCGCGAACCCGAACGAGGCGCGCGAGAATCGCGGGCGCGGCGACTCACAGTCGGACGAGGCTGGAGAGGCCCTTGAAGATGCCGACGTTGAGGCAGCCGATGCTGTTGTTGGACAGGTCCCTGCGTCAAACGCGAGAGAAAAAACAGTCGAAGTTAATTCAATCTCGACAGCTTTATAATCCAGAGGGGTTTTCTTAACGATAGAGGTCAGATTTTATCATAAACAACGGACGAAGAAGTGCCGTTATGTCACGGAGGCGAAAGAACGAGACTCGCGGAGGAGTTGCAAGTTGAGGCAGAGAGCCGCGAAAATCCAGCTGACAGCTTTACAACTTTCAAGGTGATTTCAGATGATGTCTGCACGGGCCTGCAGGGAAACCTGCGCATCAAAGGCGGGGAGGGAGAGGGGGGGAGGAAGGGGGGCTCTGCTGGAGGTGATTAATCACCTATGATTAACGTCGAAGGAAAAAAAAAAACGCGTGTGTTTCTCCTGCGAAAGTGACGTGACATGATGTCTCTGCCAAAACATCAAGACGGAGGAGTCCGAGACGCCTCGGCGAAGGGGGCTGCCGGTGATTAGAAAGCACGCAAAGGGGGGGGGGGGGGGGGGGGACGTCGTGGCAGCCGGGAATTGCACGGGAGAAGAAGAAGATCGACGTCGGGATGACTCGGCCAGACTTTAAAAGGCTCTACCGTTGCAGGAGTTGCAACTTTTTATGACTCGGGTAATTAGTGAACAACTGCGCGAGGTGCGATTCTTCTCCCTGCCTTTTGTTTTCTTTGACTTTTGTGAGATTTAGTTGAAGTGAGCTGCAGAAATTTAAGCCGAGAAGACGGAACAATCACCTGGATTTGATTTCTCCTGAGAGATAAACACACCTGAGGTAGGTGGTGAAACTGGGTCATTACGAACCGGCTGCGGCGGTGTCGTCACGCCGCGATCGTTCTACGACTTTGTTCGCACGCCGCAACACACACACAAAAATAAGCCCAAATTGTAACAGTTATCCAGTCACATTTAAATTCCCTGAGATAACGTTTAAAGCAAACAACCTGTGAAATCCAGTATCACAGCAGAGTGATAATAGCAGGAACACACACATCCCCCTCTGTAATAGGACCCAATTGTTGGGAAGTGCCAGAAAAAGAACCGGTGAGCGAGAGAGCGAGAGAGCGAGCGAGAGAGAGAGAGAGAGAGAGAGAGAGAGAGAGAGAGAGAGAGAGAGAGAGAGAGAGAGAG
>JASSRZ010000060.1:5215386-5234385 GCA_032164315.1 Malacoctenus gilli
GGGGAGAGAGAGGGAGAGAGAAACACACATGAGATCAGGGATGATTCAGAGGGGCTGCGAATGCAGGGGTCTGCAGTTTAAAGAAGAGAGACATCTGAAAACATCTTCACATGTCGTCATCTCTCTACGTTACAAACCTCTGGAATTACAGTCTGCTTTTTTATTCATTTCCTGTGCTTGAAGAACTCAACATATCCCATAATTGAATGTTCAACTCATTGCTGATACAATGACGAGTTAAGAATTTGGCCTCACTTGACATGGATTTGGCATTCAGTGGTAAAGTGTAATCTATCAGCCCACAGACATGCGAAAAACTGCAGTAATGCAGCTTTAACCGCGTGAAATCTCAGAGAGCTTCCTCGCCTGTGTTATTATTCGTTCATATAGTGACTGGAAATTGCAATTTGTAGCTGGGACTCATGACATTAGCAGATCTAATTTCAGTAATAAGCGATCGGTGTACACCCCGCCGACATAAAAGCCCCCAGAACCGCTGGACCACACTCGATTCGACTTCGTATTTCAGAGAGCGGGGATCCTTTCAGCACCTTTAATAACACGTTTTAACGCTGGAAAATGTCTCGAGTGAGTGAACTTTTCTTTTTTTTCTTCTTCTTTTTTTTAACTCCAACAACAACACTCAGACCTTCTCCGAGCTCCACCACCCATCATCAGCACAGAGCTGCTGTCACCGACGAGACGACCTCTCGACGCTCTCTGCCTGGCTCGCTCACACATACACACACAGACACAAACACAAACACAGACACACAGACACAGACGCAGACACGGCCTCCCTCCCTCCCCCACCTGAGGTTCAAAGGCTTGTGGTCACAGAATTCCTGCGGCGCTCACCTGCGCTGGCACTGCCTAGTCACTCATTACAGGAGGCTCTTTAGTCACCACCTGAGCCTGCACAAAAGGCCCTTTGGGTAACTCTGCCCGTTTGATGTCAAGGAACTGTCATCCCAAGGTGGGTAGGTGGCCACAGATAAGTCACAGACAAAAAAAAAAGGGAGAGAGAGAGAGAGAGAGAGAGAGAAAGAAATCGACTGCTTGTTAAGAACTTTTTGATGTGAGCGGGTGGAGCGAGGGCTTCCCCGTGAAGCGGCGCTGAGAGACAAATTACAGGTCAGGACAAAGAAAATCAAATAAATTCTTCCAGGCCGCGAAAAAGCCAGACAGCGAGCCAGGTGCGCGACGAGCGCGGCGCTCCGCGGCTCCGCGAGCTCGTTTGTTTTCTCCGGGAAGTTTTAATTAAAAGCCGCAGCGATTACGGAACACGATCCGACTCTCCGGCGTCCAAATACACACGGAGGGGGGACGAGCACACACGAGCAGGAAACATACATACGAGCGGATGGAGTTACACTTTACACAGCGTCCCAGAGGGACACACGCAGGAGGTCGGCCGTCAAAATATGAGTCACGTTCAAGAACCTGCTCGGTTGCTGCCACTACCAACAGTAAGAGAGAAGCCTGAGGTTCCGGGATGTTCCGACAGTGGGTGAAATATGAGGAGCGGCAGAGAGCGAGTGGAGGTTCGACCACCTCCGACTGCGCTCCAGACTCCACGGACCACACATGGCCCTGGCAAAACTCGGATCTGTTCGGGAGAAAGAAACGCCGGCTCTGTTCCGAACGCGCTCCGAAAGTTTCCAAACGCGATTCCAGAGTCGCTCTTCGACTCCGACGGAGAAGGCTTCTCGGCAGCCGCCTCTTTGGGGAGGCGTGCGCACCCTGTTCTCGGAGATTCGTGACGAAAAGTAAAACACGACACGTGGAGTGCCGTTTAATGCGGCATTCCGAGTTCAGAATTCCGACATGAGAGGTCAGTATTTTTTGGCTTGCTTGAGATCTTTTGTAATTCCGACGAATGAATACATATAACCGAGTTTCTCGCTTGCTTCACAGACTTCCAGATTGACAAACTGAAAGTTTTGTGAACCAGTCTCACGGTGCGACATTATTTCCCTTGCCGAAACCACTTTTCTTTATCTCCACTCTTTTCTCTGTCCTGAGTTAATGCGGCACCACAAAATTCATCTTCGTCCAACTTTATATTAATGGCAACTTAGCATCCATTGTGTTCTATTATTCATGAATTGACAACAGTCAGTCCTTGAGGAAACGCTCGCCGCCAGCGCTGTTATCCTTCCACCGTCTTTCACAATAAGCATTCCTCCACAGCAGTGGATTTAGAGAGGAATTAGCATGTGACGGCCGCCTCGCCTGGCTCCTATTTCTATGAGAAGAATGATAATGGGGGATTCTGTGTGGCTTATTTCTAAGCAGGGACACCTTTGGCCTCTGCAAAACACAGCGGTCTCCACAGTTACTTTGCGATTTCACGCCGAGCGGCGGATAGGCGTAATCGATTCTCTCTCCCCCCCCCCTCCCCGGCACTCTCAGCCAGCTGCTGTCTCAGTCCTCACCACTGCACTTAGGCAGTCCAAATGAGGGAGAGTTCTTTGTGGACAACAGTGTTGGAGAAGGAGGAGGGGCAGGAGAGGAGAGGGGGGGGGGTCTGTGGAGAGAGGAGGAGGAGGAGGAGGAGGTGGAAGGCAAGATGGAGAGCCTCGGTGCATTTAAACAGACTCGAGCCGCATTTTTGCCTTCTTTTCGGAGGGAGTGTGATTTAACGAGGGGAGGGAGGAGGAGACGGAGCGCGCATTTCACAGCGCCAGAGGCTCCGGCAGGCGGAGTCTGTGTGCGTGTGGGAATCTCGCGGCTCACACCTCTGGCCCCAGCGTGGCCTCATTACAATGACAAAAGCGAGCAGGCCATCGAGTGATCTCACTCCGCTGGCCGAAGGGAGGGGAAGGGGAGTGGGGTGGGGTGGGGTGGGGTGGGGTGGGGTCTGTCAGGCACAATGGGAGCTGCCTTTGGAGGTAAACTCGCGGGCGGAGTGACGCGACGGTGGGGGGGGGGGGGGTGTTTACGAGCGAAGCGGCGGTGCGTTCACAGGCCGAACGCACGGGAGGTAGAGATAGAGAGGCTTCTTTTAACGGGGCGGTGCTGTCTGTCGTTTGAGCAGGTGTCAAAGCCCCCGCCCCCCCCCCATGCTTTGTATCCAAAGTCCCACTTTCCCCCAAAGCAGGCAAGAAAAGTGAGGCAAACACGCTCCCAGGATTCCATATCAATGCAGTCATGTGTTATTGCAGCCTTGGGTAGAAGCAGGGGCCATTAATGGTCTGGTTACTTTATCTGCACGGAGCCGTTCCCGGGCGATAAATCACCAGTGGCCCATATGTGAAGGCCCGCAGCCATTTCCGTGACTCCTCAGCAGGAATGATGACATTCCGATCTCCCCGGGCTCACGTGGCATGTGAATGACATCCCTCCATTGTTGAAGGGACCTCGGCGAACGCAGCCGGGCCCGCCAATAAGTGGCTCCTCCGATCACGGACGCTCGGCTGCTCTTGCTCCCACGGTGGAGTGCTTTCCCCGTCACGGCCTCCGACGGCTGCTCTATCTCGGAGAAGCGGCGACGTATCTGTGATGCTATCTCTTGTGATTGCCCAAGCAGCTGTATGCTTTAAGAGGATGTCACCGGGCAGACAACGACCGACCCTCCGGGCTCTGCCTATAATTAGCCCCCCTTTTTTTTTTTTCCCTTGCACGATTCCCGTCTCCCAACCGCCGGCTGAGATCCCCCGACTGGAACTCAGTGCCGCGCGGAGGCCCGCTCGCTTTCTGTGACCTGGATGTTCCGCTGGCGGGACGCCAGCGTGTGTTGTACAAACCCTCCTGCTCCACAAACCCAAGCGCCACGTGCGGAGTGATGGATAGCTCCCGCGAAGCCGCTGGTGGATATCATACCGAGTGCTGCGAGGGGTTCTGACAACAGGTCTCAGGCCTCCGAGTGTGTCAGGTGCATCGGTGAGATTTCACCCCCCCCATAGCCTCTAACTACTTCGTTTGACCGATATCAAAAACTTTAACCGATAACTTCTCTCTGAAAAAGAACAAAACTTACAGTTTTTCCAACGCAGTCAGTCCAAAGAAGGATTTGTTCCGGAGTTCTTGGATTTTGTTGTTGTTCAAAATTCTGCGGAGAGAAAACACATGATGAACACAAACAACAACAACAACAACCGTCACTGAGAAAGAAATCAAGCAGCCACTTATCGGCTGATAAAAGCAGCGACGAGTCTCGTTGCGCCCGAAAAACGTCCACTTCCAACGGACTCCGCTGCATTCCAGCGGCGGAGGAGGAATTAGCGTCAACTTATCACACTAAGTCCAGTTTAATTTCTGCGAGTGCCAGCTTCCGCGCAGCAAAGCGGCCGCAACAGTCAAATACACGAGCGAGGAATGCCTGGTAATTAAATGTGAAGGTGGAGTCGGAGGGATCTGGTGTCCCTCAGATGCCGCGCGGATACTTGTTGACAGATAACAGCGTCAAGGCTCCCTCTTTGTCCTCCGAGACGGGAGGCCGTCAAAACAAGCGGCTCGAGCTCGCCGCGCTTTCTCTCGTGTGAAATTGGGGGATCGCCGCAGACAGGTAACCGTGGCGAGCTTTCAGACGGGGGTCGCGCCACTCGGGCAGGTATCACAGCCTGACCTGCAGCCGGAGCCACTCATCTGCAGCACGCGGCGCCGTGAAACTGACTCCAAGGATAAAAACCCGTGCCGGGAACCAAATCAAACATTTAATTGAAGCTGGATCTTAATAAGCAGCCGACTGTTTACAGGAGGTTTGCCGACACAGACAAAAAAATACACCCCTGCTCGTCTTGAATGAGCTGTATAAGTAAGGATCAGGCCTATTTAAAGGATTAAACGCAGCGAGACACAGAATAAACGGCCACACTGTAAATAGATTACGAAACAACAATAAGACAAAGCTGGCTTTGATATTTAGCGACGACGACGACGACGAGCGCCGTCGTCTTCGAATAGACTTGTCTGAATTTACTGCCGCCAAAATAAGAGAGGAAAGCTCGAGAAAAAGGACTTTAAAACCAAATGTATGTTCTTGATGGCTTCCTCTCTGGGTAATAAACCACACTTTATTATCCAGTTCCCTGCAAAGCTGATTCACGGCCCTCTCCCCTCGTCCCCGCGTCTCCCTTCCCGAACTCTCCCCCCCCCACCCCCCCGAGGGGGAAACCGACAGTCCCCGGCGGAAAACCCAAGCTGGGATTTGCGGTTAGCATATGTTTTCTGGCCAGCGGGGGGGGGTTGGGTAGGGGATGCGGTGGGTGACATACATGTGAGTGGCACCCACAACCCGGGGCCAGATTGGAGTCATTACGGGGTGTTGAGGGCTTGTTTTATTACAGGCTTGGACAGGGAGGGGATTGGGGGGGGGGGGGGGCAGGGGAGGATCGCTGGAGATTTGCTGCTTGGCTCCCGGCCGCGCAGAGAGGTTACGCACACAAACAGAGCCAGTGTTTTTCAGCTCAGATGCTGGGACCCGATGATATACAACGCTGCGGATTCTATCGCCGGCCCGCGTACGCACCAGCCGACGATACGCGCGGGGAAGCCGGGCCTCCCAAGACTGCGGTCGTGCAAGCCTAATTTATGGGAAGGAATCCTTGACATAACAAATGGATGCATTTCCCATAAAGAACCCCCCCCCCAGTTCAAAGATGCGGCTCGTAGTTGGGGGGGCTGTCACGGTTCTGCGCGCCCGACTCGCGGCGAGGAGACCCCCGGTCTGCGTCCGGGCTCTGCGCCGCTGTCTGCCTGAGCGGGTGGGAGCTTTCTCCAGGTGTTCCACTCTCGAATGTGAAGCCACGCTTGTTAAGTTTACTGGCGACTCTCAATTTTCTGAATGCGTTTTTTTGGGACTGTTTATTTCTGTCACGGTGTCGCTGGCCGATTGACCAAAATCAGGAGGGGGGGGGGGGGGGGGCGTACAAAAGAGATGGAGGCGGAAACCACAACTAAACCCACAGTTACAGCCTCGTGAGGCTCCTGGTTGCAAGATAAATCTGTGAAAACGTTCTCCTGGAAGCTGTTTTCCCAGCTTCCCTCCTCCTCCTCCTCCTCCTCCTCTCCTCCTTCGCATGCCTTCCCTCCCTCTCCAGCCCCGTCCCTCCCTCTTCCTCATGACAGGAGTCTGACCCCGGCAGGCTGGAAGTTGCTCCACTTTGCCTGTAAAAAAAAGAAAAAGAAAAAAAACGAGGCCTCCGCACACCAACGCCGCTGTGCTGAAGCAAGACCAAAGTGGAGACAATTGAAACATCAAATCTGCATGAAAATCGGAGCCGTTTGAACCGCCGGCAGTCCGGAAGGCTGCGACGAAACAGCCCGCTTCCTTCCCCCCCCGCCCCGTCTTTCTCTGGACGTCAGCCTGAGGTCTCCTGACTGAAGACCGGGCTCTGAAATCCCCCCCGCCCCCTCCTCCTCCCGGCGAGGCCTCCGACGATACAGGAGGGGGGAGTCTCCCTTATCTCGATGCATAGATAAGACCTGCTCGAGCTGAAGGCAAGAACAAGCTGCGGGGGGGGGGGGGGACATTACCGAGTCTCACATCCTGTCTGCTGATACAGTAACAATAAATCTCAGTGACATTTATGGGAAAAAATACTGTGTCTGAGATCCGAAATTCTACTCTTGGTACCAGAGAAGCAAACAAAAAAAAAAAAAAAAAAGGTGCCTCGGCCCAGATTCCGTCTTGCTTCCAAGGTGAGTCAATACGACGCTATTGAAACTAATCCCGGCTTGTTTTTCATCTCAGGAAACGTGCCTCGAGGAGCAGGGAGACACACAAAATGGCCAAGCAATACTAGTCCCCCCCCCCCCCTCACAGACACACGGTGTTTTAAGGACAAAGCCGAGTGGTTCTCTCTCAACACTTTCTTTCTGCTTTAGGAGCCTTTCGCACAAAAGAGCTCTCCGGCACGGGAGGGGAGGGGGGGGGGGATCTGCAACTTGTCAGCAGGTTTTCAAATAAGTTTCAAGCTGCTGTTAAGCACATGAAAAAAAAAAAAAGTCCTTCTGGAGTGACTTCCTGTGAATGGAGTGCATGGAAACGCGGGCCTAAGCTCAGGTGGGAAAAAGGAACTGGCCCCGTGCCTGAGGTGCTGGGACTTGCCAAGTTAATTCTCGCGGTGATCCAACACTTAGCTGCTCCGCCGAACATCCAGGTACGGCACTGGAGGAGTGGAAATTTCGGGGTCTAACGTGTCACTGAGGGGATATCGGGTTGGGTTGGGAGCTCACGTGAGTCGGGGAGAGCTTATAAGCGGGGGCCGCTTATGGATCGCGGCGTCTTTTCTTTTTTTTTTCTCTCCGCTCCGCGCCGTCCTGTAAATTGCAGGCCTTCGCGAAATATCTTGTTTCAACAGGTCAAACCTTTGGATAAACCCCTGTTGCTCGGGGGGGGGATGATCCACTGGGCAAACAGCGGGACGAAGGAGGACGACGAGACGAGAGGGCACCCCGCGTGCTGAACATCCCTCTCTGGAATGAGCCGATTTCTGAACGCAACCTGGAGAAGTCAAGAGCTCGTGTGATAAAATGCTGCAAACTGACATCGGGAGCAGCTGTCGGGGCTTCGCCTTCTGTTTTTTTTTGTGCTGAACTAAATAAAAAAAAGAAAAAAAAAAGCATTCCTTTCGACCGGCGGCTTGCCTGGAGAGCAGGGAGGGGAAAAAAAACAAAACCTTTGTAGGCCATGCATGACAGCCGGCACCTGTGCTCCCGTTACAAAGGCGTTTCGAAGGCTCCCGGCATGACGGGGGGAAAAAAAACAAACGAGATGACTGACGCAGGGGGGGCCGCTCGTGCCTCAGACCTGTGTGCCTGAATTTACAATCATTTTGATACTTTTAACACCTGAAATGCGACTCCACGGGCATGCCTGGGAGGGAAGCGGAGGGGGGAAGAAAAACCTCGAGGAAACCAGACGAGATTGCGGGCCGAACTCCCGAGTTTGCGCCGTAAAACAAGACGGTTTACTGCCGCTCGGATGTGCCGTCCTTCCCCCCTGCCGTGAGGGGAGGAAATCCCCGCTTTCTTCCCGACATTAATCCTGCGCCGCCCTTCGGAGGCCTCGAAAAAACCAGGTGCGCAGTCCAGCCCAGGTGCTCCCGCTGAATGGCTCCCGATGGCCTGAGGAGAAGACGCGCCGGGAGGAGCGAGCTGACTTAAATATAGTCGCTTTTTTTGCGTCCGTGCGGTGACGCAGGCGGAAACCGGAACACAGAAATAAACCCACGTGCGCGCGGCCGAGGCAGGCTGCTCCCACAGCCTCTCCGATCGCCTCACCAGAGGTTAAATCCAGCCCCTCGTATTTTTCGCCCCGGGCCCGCACCGACACGGGGAGGACAGGCCAGCTGTAAACACATTTGTGTCATTTCCTCCCGGATTACTGAGGCATGCGGTGGCGTTGGGAAGAGCCCGGGCGCAGGGAAGCGCGCTCAGTTCAGACGCGGAGGTAAAAACCATCCGCCGGGGTCACAAACTGCACCGACTGGGCAGGCTCCATTCAGGTGACATTTTTCCGCATTCGATTTCAATGCTGATTTCCCTTCTAATCCCACCCTGAGGTGGCCTTAAAGGGTAATATTTGGTAAGATGTTTGCCTGTATCCAGTTTCAGTGAAATGGGTTTTCTACTCCGTGCCCAGATATAAAGTGAGAGCAGCTGCACAGGGTGGGATCGACTGGGCTTAACGAGGCGAAATAAGGCCCGGTCGGACTCCGGCCTGGGTGAAAGGGTGGGGGGGTGGGGGGGTGGGGTTCTCACGGCAGCGCGGCGTCCCGTCCCAGCTCGCCGCAGCCCGCACCAGCTGTGACCGAGCCGCGGCCAGCCCACCGCAAGACGTGGAGGCGCAGTAAAAAAAAAACCCAAAACGGGGACGACACGCCCCCCCCCAACCCCCTGAGAGGGTTCGCTGATTTTACAGGCCATAAATTAACAGCCAAAAACTGTGCAGCCAACCGAAACGACTGTTTCACTGCTCCTTTCGTCCATTGGGAGTTGTGAAGTCCGTCCCTCTGAAGGGAAAACTCGCTTGTCTCGCAACTCGCTGTCAACAAATGTCGCTCTGAAACGCAGAGCGTGGAGGGGGGTTCCTGGCGGCTGCCTTCCGCCTGCACTCTCTCACCATAACCTTCCGCTTTTCATCACGACATCGCAACCACGTCAATATAAACATCGAGGATCTGTTTTCAGGGGGGGCATTTCAGTTCCCCCGAAACCGGGGCAACTTTCAAAGCGCTCGCTGTCCTGAAATGACTAGAAAACCATTATGGAAAATAGACGTCGACCGAAGAACCCACAACACCGGCGAGCCCTCCAAGCCGATGTACTTGTGATTTGCGGCGGACCACTTGAAAACATGCGCCGAGGCGGCCGTAGAGCTCCTCACTTGCCAGCCGGGGCCTCGGCCTTTCTCTTTTCCTTTCCTGAAGTCTATTATTTGCTTTCCACTCCTGCACTTTGCCTTGGGATTCTCATACACCCACCACCACCACCACCACCACCACCACCACCCTCCCACCCAGTCCTCCATCACTCACCACCACAAAGCACAAGTGCTCTGGATGAACAGATTTCTCTCTATTTTCTGTATTCCCGTGTAAAAAACCTGCAGATATGTTCCCTTTGGTCCGCGCTCAGACAATGACGGGTAAACAGCCTCAAACTGGACTTCCACACACGAAACTTTGGTCCGGTGTGCGGCCGGTCACTCAGAAGGAATGCGACTCTATCAGAGGTGCTCCAGCGCCATGGAACAAATGACTGGGATGAATCCCACTTCCTGTCAACTCAGTCCATTGTCCTGCCCTGGAGATGGCGAAGTGTCACGTGCGAGCACTTCGTTTCGGAGCCAGAATCTGCTCTGCTGGATGAGGAAGACAGATGGTTCCTGTGACATGGGCTTTACATTCACACAGTAGGTCACTTTGGCACGGTGATGCATGGCTGACATGGATGGGACATATTTAGAACCGGAGTGGAGTTTGGTTGGCGTATTTGGCTTTCTGTGGATATTTTTGCACCCTGGAAAAGAAACAAGGGGAGCAGTGACAGTGAGGCATTGAAGGGCCACAGCCAAGGCTTGTTTATGTCGGTGGTGTAATAAACTATTTTCAGGTAAACACGGGGGGGTGGGGGGTGTTGTGGGCGTCGTTTCCACACGCTTTTTGGCTGAGAGGCGCTTTGTGCGTGGCCGCGGTCCGGCCGCGTATACTCACAGTGTGACGGTCCTGTTGGGGAAGGAGTCCGGGGGCAGCACCTGTTGGAGCTCCATGTTGCTGCAGACCACCTTCCTGTCCGACGGCAGGCTTTTGCCACCGCTTTTCGGCCGCTCGTCATATGACTTGCAGGCGGGCGGCTGCGCGCAGCCACAGCAGTCACTCAGCAGCAGGATCACAAACAACTGCAGCCGAACCTCGCTCATTTTCTCGCCCCACTCGGAGACCACTGCAGCATGGGGCGAAGGAAAAGGAAGGGGGGGCTACTTGAGGGGAACACACACGGGCAGCTCTCAGGGGGCGATCGAAAGTATATTTGTCACAACGACGCACAGGTGGGCATAAAGGAGACGCTCGCCAGTGTGTTGTTTGGCTCAAGCGAGCCTTCCTCCTCCATTTCTCGCAGGGCTCTCCCTCCCTTTGCTCGGCGGCGCTCAGTCCCTCGGAGGTGTCCTCCTTTGTCTGGCACACGCCTCATTTAGATCCCCCGTCCCATCGCCGCAGATCCACAGATTCCCCGGTGGCTCCGTCCTCTCGCTGGCCGCTGGATAACTTCCCCGGCGCTCTTTTGTTGCCGATGGCGTGGGTCCGGGTCAGTGTTGTCTTTTCCACGGGGGGCGGCTGCGCTCATGCCAGGCTATCCAACTTTCGAGGACCACGATCGAGCGCCCCTTCGCTTTCCTTTCTCCGCACTTTGGACGAGGCGAGCGAATAAAAGCGAGTTTCTCTCCCTCCCCGGTGAGCGCCAGCAGGAAATTACTCGGACAAAAAAAAAAAAGCACCGACAACAACTTTTTCCCCAAGTGAAAGACACCGCAGATCGCGCGGAAGAAAAGGCTCAAAAACGCACGAAATCGCCCAAAGAAACGTATTCAGCGCGGGTCGTCGGGCTTCAGCGCGGCACCGAGCCTCGGGAAAGTCATCAAAACTAGTTTACTCTCCATTGAAAAAAGTCTCTCTTCCCAAAGTCCTGCCCCAGGAGCCGCCGTGATCAAGCTGCGCTCCTGCGCACCACCGCTTCCGCTCTCCAGAATAAAACCAGGAGCGCCGGCGCATGTTCCTTCACATGCTGCGTTCTGCCAGCTCTGTGGCTGTGATCTTGGCTCGGAGACGACATGGAGCACAAGTCAACAAGTACCGCAAGGCACTTTTGTCGTTTCTTGTTTTTTTTTTTCCAGTAGGCCATTCAACAAACTGTATAAAACAAGCGCAAAATGAGACGCAACTAAAAAAGATTCACGCAAACTGCCAAACTGACACATTTCACTGAGTTCACTTTCAGTGCTTTGCTTTACTACTGTTAATACACATTTAATTACACCGCCGTTGCTTTGGATACACGTTTATAATTGCTTGTACACAAATAAAAGATCTGTTTCTGCCGTCTCTGCGCAGATCTTTTACTGCGCTCCTGCAACAAGTACGGTCTCGTCGCTTGTGCAGATTAAAGCCGTGAAGGATGGAGTCACATGGGGAGGGGAAAACCCCCTGGACCCTCCAGTTTTTCTTCTCGGAGGAGCGTACAGAGGTTGGGCTGATAAGGGTTCGTTCCCCTTTTCTTTGTGATGATCAGGTCGAGTGAGTCCATCCATCCTACAGAGGAGTTGATCAGTGGCTGGCATTGAAGGGAGCTCGGGCCAGAGAACATTTGCCTGGAGGCCATTCTTTTATCTTCTGCTCCTCGGAGATTCTCTCGATTCTCAGACTTGATGTTCGGCGACGAGCAACGCAGGACGTCACGAGGTCGTCAGGCCACAAACAACCACGTGTCGATAATAAAGTTGAATTACTTGTCTCTGAGTTCTTCAAACGAACATGAATCTTTATGTGATTCGACTCCGCATGTAATTAAACACCAATCAAAGACTAGAACTATAGAAACTAATATATTAAACCCAAAAAATAATGTGGGTTTCGATGGATCAACAACACGTTTTTTTCACTCACTCATAGCGTTACACACAAAAGAACTGATAAAGCTCATCCATGCGTCATTACGCCGGATCGCAGCCTCTGTGATGCCTTCAGGTTCTCTTCGGTTACTCCGTCTATCTCAGCAGTTGTGGGCGCTGCATTTGTTAGAGCACAACATATTGCAAGCATACAGCCGGTTAAGCTTTCGATTTAATGTTATTTAGCCAGATAAAGTAAGGGTAATGGACTGATGAGATGCTTCGATGACGATGGTTTTCAATATCTGTGAATAGTCCCGACGATAGTGACTCTCCGTAAACACCACATTTCCGGGTTCTCCCTGGATCCACGCTGCTCCCCTGCAGCAGGCTGCCTTTGCAGCGTGCTTCAAGGCTTCCCTCTTTGGCTGGAATATTTACCGGAGACAAGTTCACCATCGTGAGAACGCAGTCCGAGATCGGCTGCTTCAGAGGCGCGTGATTGTCCGGATACTGGGGATCATGTTCCCCCGCTGTTTCGCTTGGGGTGCGGGAACGGCGGCGTATCAGATAGAAGGTTTGTAAACACTACCGCGAGTGTAGCAAAGGGGTAATAAACTGATGCACAACAAAGCGTGACTCGCGTGGGCTCCACTCCGACACTGACATGCAACAATGTCTCCGTTTCCTCTTTCGAGGGGTGTATTTTCAAACAGTCGCTTATTTTGTTTTGTAAACAAGTCCCAACACTTTGTTGACCTCTTTCCTCGAATCTGGGTCAAATCAGAGTCGCAGAAAACAGCAGATCCTTGTGCTTGCGAGTCAAATATACATTCACAGCGAATTAGAATGAATCCATCACACACGAAACATCACTCTGACTCCCTCTTTTTTTTCCCCCCAACATGTTGCCCACTTGGATGAAACGCCACCCACCTGTGTGTGCTTGTTCAGGTGGCTGGCAGGCAGACGGGAAGGGACCCAGTATCTGGGACACGTTTTGTCACCAGGAAGGCAGGGTGCTGGGGGGGCAGAATGGAGACGTGGCCTGCAATAGCTACGAGCTGTGGGAGAAGGACCTGGAGTGCATCCAGCAGCTTGGCCTGACGCACTACCGCCTGTCCCTCTCCTGGGCCCGCCTGCTGCCTGACGGGACCACACGGCACGTCAATCAAAAAGGTATCATAACGCCGCGCGAGGCAGCTCAGTCCAAGCCGGTGTGGTTGCTTTTTTTTCCGTTTGGTAGCGAGCCATTATCAACACCGCCGTCTGTCCGACAGGTGTGCAGTACTACAACAAAGTGATCGATGACTTACTGGCCTGCAACGTGTCGCCGATGGTCACCATGTACCACTTTGACCTGCCCCAGGCCCTACAGGACCAGGGTGGCTGGACGTCAGCGGGCATCGCCACCCTCTTCGACAGCTACGCCCGCTTTTGCTTCCAGACGTTCGGGGACCGCGTCAAGCTGTGGCTCACGCTCAACGAGCCGTACGTGTGCGCCAAGCTGGGCCACGAGGACGGCGTGCACGCCCCGGGGTTGCGGGAGAAAGGCACCGCCGCCTACCAGGCGGGACACAACATGCTGCGGGCCCACGCCAAGGCCTGGCACAGCTACGACGCCCTCTACAGGCCGCGGCAGAAGGGGGCGGTGTCTCTGGCCATCAACAGCGACTGGCTGGAGCCGCTGGATCCGGGTCGCCAGGAGGACGTCGCCGCCGCCGGACGCCGGCTCGCCTTCACGCTGGGATGGTTCGCCTGGCCCGTGTTCGTGACGGGAGACTATCCAGACGTCATGAGACGTGCCGTGGACGCTCAGAGCAGAAAGCTGGACTACGGCGGGCCCTCCAGGCTGCCTCGTTTCGCCGAAGACGAGCCCGCCGTTTTGGGCACGGCCGATTTCTTCGCGCTGAACTACTACACGTCCCGCAAAGTCACAGCCGCACGGGGCTGCGAGGGGACCCTGTGTATGGCGGGGGACCAGGACGTGGAGGAGGTTCTGGATCCATCCTGGCCCATCTGCGGGGTGTCGTGGCTGGCTGTGGTGCCGCCTGGCCTGAGGAAACTCCTCAAGTACATCAAGGTACAACTGCAAAACCGTCTGCTCAAAGTATTTCTTTACATTCCTGTGACTGAAACCAAATTTCACCAACAACCTCTGGAATAACCTCGTATTTAAAAGTGGGATCATTTCTTTTGTCTCGAATCCGACTCAATTGACCAACAACGCGATAGACTGCCGTCAACCAAACAAGGAGAACCCTCGGACATTTGTTTAGTGTCCTCCTATTGATTTTGCATGCGGTAATCTTCTTCCCAACACCTCCAGGAACACACCGATGCTTCATTAGGGCTGTCACATTGAATGAAACAGTTACTTTGCTGAAAAGTGTTTGCAAACGAGCAATTTCCTGCCGTTGCGACTTGTCACAGGCCATTAGTTTGAGCCTGGCACCGCTGAAACGCAGCTAAACGGCACACTGTGGGCCGATCTGTCTCCCCCCGTCCCCCCCCGTCCCCCCCGTCCCCGAAAATGCCTGACAGCTGCGACGCCTTGTTTGACGGTGATATTTGCCCCGTGACTTTTCCAGGACACTTTCAACAACCCGGCGGTCTACATCACAGAGAACGGCTTCTCTCAGGTGGGCCCGCTCCAAATTGAAGACGTCCGACGCGGTGAATTTTACAAGGACACCATCCTGGAGGTCGCCAGAGGTAATAGCCGGCCGATTAATATCAGACACTGCGAATCAGCCAGCGAGGAGCGGTGGGTGGAAACTGGAAGAGCCACATTGTGATGACTTATTACTGCGTGCTCGAAACGCTCCATTCGTCGCAGCGTTTTTAGCCAGTCGAGCATAAACATGCGGTTTTACCCTGAAAACAAAAGCACTTTGAGAGCCAAACTAGTCGGAATCTCGGCGTTTTACACAAAGGATGAACTGTTTGAGGTTGTTTTTGCAAATATGAACACCACCACAGTCACAGAGATTGACCATGAAAATAGTAAAATCAGGGAAACTGGTTGAAAGAAAAACGGATGTTAGACAAAAACGACTTTCCAAAAAACTGCTTTCCCTCCATTGAGATGGAGCTTTCAGCTGTGGGCTTGTTTTAGGAGCCACCGTGTGGCCAGTCAGTGTATTATTTCCCAAGGAGGCCTCCAGGAATCAGAACATCTTTGAAAACACAACTGTTTTTTTTCAGTCATTAACATAAATACTAAGGATAAACTCGTTTTAAGTCATATTGATGCTTTTTACTATTTCAGTTTATGTGTCATGATTCTTGTCGGATGTTTGCAGAGAATGAAGCTGACTTGTTTGCTTACGGTCCCCATAACGACAGTCGCGTCATTATACAGAGATAAAGAATGAAAAGTGAAACACTCCAACATTAAAAACAGGTTTTCCATCCAACAAACGGCAATAAGGTGATGCATGCGTTTACTTCACTCAGGAATGGCTCTTAATGCATCATTTGGGAGATTCTCTACTGTGGATAAAGTGGTACTTTTTTACTTGCTCTGAATAAATCACGCTCTTTAAACTCTTCATTACGATAGCAGTCTTATCACATGTCGTGTTTGAATAAGTGACTTCAGCAAACAAGCGAGAGACAGTCATAAAAACCCCGTCTCACGGCTTTACCTTTTGTGTCCAGCCATACAGGAAGACGGCGTCGACGTCCGCGGGTACTTTGCGTGGTCCCTGATGGACAACTTCGAGTGGGCCGACGGATTCAGCGCACGCTTCGGATTATTCCACGTGGACTTCTCGGTCGCCGGGCGGCCTCGGACGATCTACCGATCTGGAAGAGAGTACGCCAAGATCATCGCAAAGTACTCGAAAGGCCAACGGGCGTGAGATCAGTTTTTCCTGATACGACGCTTTATCTCGCAAAGTTCTTTGTGATCGCAGACGAATTTGCTTCAATACCGCCGGTCTGCAACATTATAGGCAGTGTTATTATGCTTATGTATGCCCATACGCTGAATGTGTGGATGTCAAAAGATCGCTCCGTTTTTATTAGTCTGCCGACTTCAATGAGTTCTCGTCAAGCCTCCCGGTGAGAGTCACAAGAGTGCGTCTTTGATATGCAGCACTGAAAGTACAGAATAATACTTCGTATTGCGTACTGTGGAACTTTGCAGAAAGGTCGCGGCTGTGGCAGTGATGCAGCCTCTGATCTGAAGCCGTTTCAGTGCCAACACCTCCAAGGTTACTTGTGCTTTAAAACCAGAGCGATATTCGTTGGTTGAAGTAGTTCCAGTGGATTTACACAAATACTGCAAAGCTCACACAGTAATAGCAGTACTTCAGGAATGGCAGTTATTCGGCAGGATGCATTCAAGGTTGAAATCGAGTACTGGTATGACATAAACAAGGACAAATACACTGATCAGACACTGATTATCTCTTCATGGAGACACCTGTGAATATAGGGGGGTGGGGGGGGGATTGTGAGCGTGCCCAATGAGAGCTGAACCATCAGAGCATCTCCAAAACTGCCGCTCTGGTTGGGTGGGTCAAGAAAGTTAAAGCAGTGACCCATCGACCCATCGCAGGCAGTCCAACATCCGCGACGCCGCAGCTCCGACCGATGCACGCCGAGCGACTGGCTGCTCGGTGCGCATCAGACAATCCATTTGAAACCACACCGCCCTCCCGAAGATAAAAAAAAACGCGATCGTCGACCAAGTTTTGATGATGCTATCAGAGCGCGCGGGGAACACTTGAGCAGACCTGAGCGGATGCCAGCTGAAAGCAACAGATGTCCTGCCACAGGAAGAGAGCATAACGCCATTTGTGTTCCCCTGGCAGCTGTGCAAACTCTTTGCTCTGAGAGAAGAACAAGGAAGGGGGGGGGGGAGAGAAAAAAAAACTGCTCCCAGAGGCCCTGTGTTGATTCTTTGTGCATACTGTGGTTAAGGTTAAGGATTATTTAGATGGAGTGCTGAACAATGCGCCGTGGAGCTGAGGGGCTTAAGAGAGCTCTATTGAATATTAGGCTTTGGTATTAGTGTACAGAGGTGTGTGATTTCGGCGAGGATATGCTTGATGTTTTGTAATGCCTTCACTTTGAGCCAAAATGCCAGTTCTGCATCAATAAACAGGAGGAGACAAAGAGCAGCGTGATAGCATCTGTTTGTGAGTCTACAGTGCCACCTTGTGGCACGGGGGGTGAGTACAGCGTGGACCTCCAGTGTGCACTGGCACAGCCCCGCGACACGTCCGCTGGAATAAAACGCAGCCTGTTGGTGCGACAGTAAACAAGTAAAGCGCCGTTTTCCAATGACAATACATCATATATTTAAAACAATTAATATGTATGCTCCAGTGTGAAGGAAAATGCCATTTATATTGTGTGTTGGGAGACTTTGTTTGCATTAATAAGCGTGCTGTATCGTGACATCCAGTTGGCTGTGCTTACTGTTTGCACCAGATGTGAATAATACCCTCGTGGCCCTCCTCCATCTATGTCAAGCCGAGTGAGATTCTCCTTTGTCTTATGATGAATAACAAGCTATTGTAGAAACATGAATAATGTCGTCGCCGCTCACATTAGAACTTCTTTTGCAGGCGCTTTTAAAGAACCGCATCTCATCCTTATTTTAACACCTAATGGAGCAAAACTCTGAGCATTTATAGAGCAGATCTGCCTTCAACATGTAAGGAGCAAACGGGAAAACACAAACGAACCGTTGCCGTTTGGAGAACAAACAAAAAAACAGAGCAACAAATGGAAGTTTCTCCATCGAAATCCAGAGTGAAGCCCTTCTTGAGATTCTCCCATGATTCAACAGTGCAAAATTCCCAGCTTGGAGTTGATTAGCAATTCCAGCAACTGTCTCCCAGTATTGATGGATTCCATCTCGCTCCATCGCTGAGCGGAGGTAGCGGCATGGGTGAGGGAACCTCCGCCGCTTCCCGATTGATTGAATGAAATATGAGCGAGAGGTTACCCTGCACTTAGCGCATGTTGAAATTAGCCATTTGTGGGGAGGGGACTGAGGAATAATATGTGCCTATTGCTTCTTGGAAAGCCTAAAACATTAATTAGCATTTAAATAATTCACACTTCCAGTCTCTTTAATAGCCCAACTACGAATATTCAACTTCAATTCATTACGGCGAGCTGAATTTTTTTTTTCTTTTTTCTGATGAGGGGCCCTGATGTAGAAAGCCACCGAATAAACCATTTCTAAATGTGCTTTCCAATTAGGCGCCAAATATATCATGTGTATAGATAAGTTGCTTTTGACAATGAATTAGCACGTTTAATTGTAACATTCAATCACGTTGGCTGGCGGAGATTTACCCCGAGGAACATTCCCCGCAAATTACCCAGAGAGGCCCATTTGTATTTGACCAAACTTAACTCATTACATTTTGACAGACACCATGAAATATTCAATAATTGGGAAATTCATTTACTTATTATAAATTAACTAAATAATTTAGACGCTAATAAACTATCTCCATCGCGCGGTGCAATCTGGTGTATGAATGCAGTGCTTACAGGTGCAAAGGGTAGGACTTGTGGCAAATAATTACCTTTTTCTATTTACTGATTAGCCTCATATGCATATTCCCTGGAGAAACAGTATAATTAGATTGTTGCTTCAATATCAAGATGAAGAGACGTGAGCCACTCCCTTCCTCCGGAGCACCGATACAAATCTCTCCCCCTCTTTGTCTCGGCCTCGCAGTCAGCTGGCGAGGGACCCGCGAGAGCCCCCAAACCGCCACTCAGCCCGTCGTCTTGCCACCCCCCGCCCCCCCGCCTGGCTTGGCTACACTTCCTACTCTCTCTCCCCCGTGTTTGCTCTGTCTCTATCAGTTTCTCTGTTGCTCTCTCTCTCTCTCTCCTCACAAACACACACACACACACACACACACACACACACACACACACACCCGCGCGCGCGCGCGCGCAAACAC
>JASSRZ010000060.1:5234395-5262824 GCA_032164315.1 Malacoctenus gilli
AACCCGCCACTCCTCCCGTGTTCTTGCCACCCCCCCCCCCCCGCAGCCCCACACTTCTTTTCTTTCTCGAACTCTTTTTTCACTCTCTCACTCTCTCTCTCTCTCTCTCGAGCTCATCATCTTCTCCTCTCCTAATCGCATTGCTCATTTTCCATTGACAAGTGAGAAGAAGAGAGGCAGAAAAAGAGGAAGGAGGGGGAAAAAAAGAAGAAGAAGAAGAAGAAAAAAACAGCACAAACTTTCTAAATCCCATTGACCTACTTCGCCAGACATTTCTCTGGGAATTCATATTAGTGCAAAAGAGTTAGGAGAAGAAATGTTTTTTTTTTTCTTTTTTACTCTCCCTGTCCCCCCCCACTCCCTCCCTCCCTCCCTCCTCTTTCAGCTGGAAGCCATTTTCCTCGCATCCCCATTTGATCCTGTGTGAGCACCGACAGTACATTATACAAGTGGATAAACGCCTTACTGTGGCAGAACCAGCGGTGTGGAGCTCCGTCGCCGCTCTTGACAGTGGCGTAAGAAGCGTGACATCGGCGTGAGGAAGGGGGGGGCGGTCCGGAAGGGGGCCTGGGCTGATGGACGAACTCAGGGCGGCGGAGGCCAGATTGCGGGCAGGATGAGTATTCCCACGCCTGGAAGACAGGAAGTGGAATTATGACACAAGCGCGCCGAGAACGGAGGCGAGGAGACGAGGGGGAATGATAATATTCAAACGAAAAGAAAGACAGGAAGGCAACTCAAATCTTTTCTTTTAAGCCCCTCCCTGAGGGACTCCAGCTGACCCTGCTAACGACTGTCAAAATTCTAACTCCCTTGAGTGTGATGGCGCTGCGTGACGGGAGGGGGTTCGCGGACCTGCCTGAAAAATTGAAAGCTTCTAGAATATTCAGCTAACCCTGTGTGCTCAGCTGGGGGTGCAGATGGGGAGTTACAGAGGGTGGGGTGGGGGGGGGGGCACATGCCGAGATTGGTATTCTGGGTCTGCATGTGTGTGTGTGTGTGCGTGCGCGCGCGGTGGGTAAGCCCAGCGGTGGCAGCAGGCGAGAAACCCGCCCCCCCTTTCGGTGCGCGTGTGTGTGGTGGCCAATGAGCCGAGCGCCAAGTCTCATGGGAACAGTGGTGGGAGTGCGAGTGAACATAAGTGCGAAAAAAAAAGAAAAAAGAAAAGAAGAGACAATTTATGGAACCTTTAGAAACGGAGGTGAACAAAACTGTGACGGCGGCGGCGCCGCCATCAGGCTCGCAAGCGAGCCGAGAGACTAATGGCGGCGATATAACCTCGTGCTCCCGGAATGCAAACACTGTCATCAGCAAAGAAAGCCACCGAAAGAGACGGGATGGATAATCAATACCCTTTGGGCTCAGTGTCGAGCTAAAACACGACATCGGTTCCATTTCACCTGGGGTACTTTTGCCTCATGTTGATCATACGTTTGCTTATCCCTTCAATTAATAAAAGTGACAATGAAATCACTCCTTGGATGTAAAACCAAAGACCACCACAGGCCACCTGCAATTTCCAAAGCACCAATCACAACACGACTTCATCGTCAAAGCGAAAGGAGGCATGTCCAACAATGTCCCACGAGTTCATTGAGTCACTGCACCGATTTCATCAAACAAAACAAAAAAACTTCAGAAACTACCTGCTTGAACTCGGGACAGCTGCACTCCCATACAAAGTGTATTTGTAGGAACTCCCTTCAACAAGTGGTACCTTCAAAAAAAAAAAAGGGAATAAAGAGCCACCACTCATGCTTGATTAACTGCAGACTCTTTAGGTTCAGGCCGCTTCAAAAGGATGAGGAGAGAGCAGACGCATGGTGTGCGGAGCAACAGTGTGCGTGGACTAATTAACTCTAAGTGTTGTACGACATGCTCCCTTCTCACCCGTGTTGTCACTCAGGGTTTGAGTGGCACTAATGAGAGAATTATCTTGCCTCGGACCCTGGTAATGCATTCAAATGAACACCAGCTGACCTGACCTATGAGATGGCTTTTTAATCTCACCACTTAATACCAATCAGACCTGCTTTCTCATGTGCCCACACTGGGAGGGCCCTCTGCTCCGAACGCCGCCATCCATTTTTTACCCGCACTGTTGATCTAAGGGAGAGCGTTAATTGTCTTGGATGACTCGGGGGGCCTCTGTTGATATTATGCAGAGGACCTCAGGTGTGCCGGATAAAACAGGTGGAAGGTGCTTCTAAAGTGTTTCCCCGTCTTCCAAACTGAAGTGTCGGCGCGTGTGTGCATGTGTGTGCGGCTGCAAAGCCCCTTATCATGAGACGCCAGTCGAGGATTAGGAAGGTTAATAAGGTCATAAGTTTGCATCGAAAAGTCTGTGACATACAATGGAGCTTTGGCGTCGTTGGATTACCCACAATCTTCAGCCATTGGTGCCCGGACCTGTGACTCAATTGTTGCGCTCAGTGTGTTTCCACACGCAGTACAAGTGTTCTGCAGGGGGCAGGCTGGGGGAATTTAATTATTACCTGCTGGTATTACCAAATTAAGCATTTATACTTGAGCAAATAAGCCCCTGTCTCTAATTGGATCAAGGTATTTTCAGTTTGTTGTCTGGTGAGCTTAACTGTGTTGGCGCGTCTCCGTCAAAGACAGCTGAACTTATGGGCGACGTGAGCAATAAGCGCTTTCAAGCGCTTTGGGTAGGCACCGGGTTGTTGTTGTTTTTTTTTTGGTTTTGTTTTGCCGAGCGCTCGGGGTGACAAATAGCAGATATAGCCAGAGTGCAAGGCTGCTTTGCGAGATGGTCGCTGCGTTTTCGGGGGGGGGACTTTTCATCGTTGTAAATCCCGCAGCATGTCTGGAACGTTCCAGCGACTCTGTTTGTGTGCGCCGGGGAGCGCAGCTCCAGTCGGGGTGCAACATCTGCTTTCGGAGGCGAACGCAGCCCCCCCCCCCCGTGGTGCGCGCCCATCCCACCCCCCGAAGCCTGCGAAAATGCGAGGAGACGGGGAGGAGAGCGATATCGACGCACCTCAAATACAAAGTCCGCCCGCCTCCCTCTAGTCATCGGAATCTATATTTTTATACTGTTCACAAGCGGTCAGGATTTGCCTCAATGAGGAGCAATTAAAAGGGATTTAATAGGATTTGCTTATTGCTGATCCGAGGGAGCAGTGGCGATACCTCCGTTGGCCGTTTCACTCACACATATTTCTGAGGTATGCTCTTGTCTGGGGAATAAATCCTTTGGAGAGTCCTCACAGAAGTGGAGTCACGCTGAAACCGCAGGAACGACTGCATTAAACGCGCATTATCATCATGCTTCAGCTCCACTCTGCCCGTAGATGAAGGCAGTTCCTTGATTTCGGCCTGTCGGGATTAAAGCGAACGATAATTCGCCCTATCTGCCGAAGCGTCAGCAGATTGCAACTTTCAACTTTGGTGCACCGAGATGCACACACACACACACACACACACAGACTGTCGTAATGGTGTGTTACTCGTTTGGAGGCTCCGTGTCAGTCAAATCAGTCCACCTGTTGATCACCCAACAATGAAGATCCGCCGGTGTGTTGTGTCACACTTGTGTGTGGCGCAGTTGTGGCTTTTGTCTCTCTATCTCAGCCCGAAGGCCCATTGTCATTCGGGCGCTCAGGTAACAGGCCCGGTCGTCACTCATCTGCCTGACGGCCGCCGCTATCTGCCCTGACGCTGACGGATGATGCGTGTGTGTGTGTGTGTGTGCGGGCGCGAGCGCGTGTGTGTAGCTCAAGACGATGTGTTTTCACCGGGGGGGGGGGGAGGTTGGCGGCAGGCAGGCAAGAAAGGGGAGGCGAGATAGAAACCACCCTGACAGAGGGCTTGGTCAGGAGCCAGTGGGCAGTGCTGCAGTCACTGACCATGCCTGAGTATTACTAAAGCTATTGGGCACAGTGAGGACAGCAGTGTTGTGAGGAGATTCGGTGTTCACACGGAGAGCGTGACACTGGGAGGAAAGTTACATCTGGCTCCTTGGTGCAGTGTGCTCATGTGGAAGAAAGGTCCCTGCACCCTTTTAGGTCAGCAGTAAAAAATTGGTTTTAAAGGGTCCAAAATGAGCTGTTTTTCGCTGGCTTTCACTGCTGCCTGGGATATTTGAAAGAGCTTTTGCAAGTTTAGGGACAACAGCGGTTAAAAGAGGCTTTTCGGATTTCGATCGCGATGGATTCGCACGTCCTCAGTGCGCGCTGTTTGGATCCAATTGTTCACATTTCTCTGTCTACTGTATATGCGCGTCCACGCACAGGTGGGATATAAATATGTGCGGATGTATGTGAGTATTTTCATGCGTCTGGCGTCGCGGGAGATCAATGCGTCCCCATCGATGTTGCCTTGCCCTCCACACGTGGAGTGAATGGAGGGGGGAGGGGAGGACAAGAGTGGGAGGGGAGAGCGGGACGAGTGGCGTGCGCTAAATGGATGCGATGCAAATGGCACCAGAGGACATAGGAATCAATTTAGCTTATTGAAACAAATGAGAGCGGCTCGGCCTCGCCGTGGCGTGCGTTCCCTTGGTCCCCCCCGCCCCCTCCCCTCTCTTTTTTTTTTTGGCCGCCCCCATTGTTATTGTAATTAACCCCGCCCAACCCAAATCCCCGACTCTCCGTTTCGCAAACACAACCAACCAACCCACCCCCACCTCGACAACCCCGTCCGTGCCTGCCTGGGTTCCCTTTTACCCTAATGAAAAAGAGCCTCGGAGGTGCCCAGGTAAAAATGTAGGTGCTGTAATGGTGATTCATGGCCCTGGGTGACATGCTAAAAGGCACGGGAGATCTGCCTAGGAAAGCATTTAGAAAGGGTATTCCATGTATGGCCGCCAACAACCCCGCCCCCCCCCCCACTTCACACGTGCACAACCCACCCCCCCTTCCAACCCCCCCCCCGGACCTGGTAATGACTTACGGTCATTTCCTCCCCGGGCGCCCTCCCGTTTATAAACTCCCCTCTCTCCTCATTCACGGAATCCCAATAACCAAAATGGACTCAGCGTGCCGCCGGAATGACCTCGGAGGTGAGCGGCCCAGGCGACGCCTATTTCATATAGTGACGGGCGACGTCCTATCGAGGACTTTGCCATTCTTTTCGGTTAAGGGTGGGCCACATCGACGCCTGAGCTCTAATTCCCCCCGGTGTGGCACGGGCATTGTGCAGGGGTCTTGGGGGACGGATCAATAGTTAGAGAGAGCGATGGGGTCGCGGGTGGAATCAATGCGCCGGACAAACGACCTCCAGCTGCCGCCCGCACCTTCCAAGCCGTTTTGACACCTGAGGCGATCTTTACTGAAATGTCCTCTGCTGAAATGCCACGGGGGCCACGGGCTGCTGAGCAGTCACTCATGCGGGGCTCCCGAATCAAGTGGCGTATGCAAACTGGGTCCGCTTGTCATCCGCGGTGAAAGGCCTTGGCTCAGCGTTGCTACATAAACAAAACTCATGCACCTGAGAATGTCAATTACGTGCCGCCTGCCCCTCCGGACGGCCCGGCGCTTGATGGCCAAATTGGGATTAATTTAGAGAGGATGGGGGCCAGTGTAGAGGTGACACTGTGTCATTACACTTCAGAGAGAGAGAGAGAGAGGGCGACTGTGGCGTGGAGAACAGGAGCAGTGGGCCGGCTTGATTGTTCCCCCATTGCCCCCGCGCGCCATTTTGCATAAGCGGCGAAAGGCGCTGATGAAAACAAGTGGCGGTTTCAGGTCGAAAGCAGACACCCAGAAAATGAGCTTTTTTCCCCCCCTTTCTCTTCTTACCCTTCCGCTGGGCCGCATAATTCAGAAGAGCCATCTTGTGGAAATGTCATCGCGTGGCGGCGATGGAGCACGCGGTGTGACAGAATGCCGCGACGCCTCCCGGGCCGGGGCCCTTCGCCACGCTCGCCACGCTCGAGTCGGCCTGACCTTGCAGGTGCTGATATATGCAGCCACGTTGGCGTCAACAAATGGACAACGGGGCGCCTCGTCTTTCTGGAAGGTTTTAGCCGCCACCGGCGCAACTTTTCCTTCAGTTCGTTTTTTTTTTTGGGTTCACGGAGAGGTGGTGCATATTTCAAAGAGAGGCTGTATATGTTTATTTGCTTGAAGATATAGATTTTTTTCCCCTTTTCCCCCCCTCCTTTTCTTTCTTTTTTTTTTGCAGTAGAGGTCAATTCCCCACTGTGCGTTCTCTTTTATGCACCCACCTCCTATTCTTCATTCATCTTACCTGCTGACACATCTGACAACACGCTGCTGTATTATCATCCCCCCCCCCCCAACCCCCAGCTCTATAGCTTCCACAACAGCACAGGGCCGGCTGGACTCCTCCACCCCTTCGCTTTTCTCCTTTAGAAAACTGATTATAAATGGTCAATTTGAAAATAGACTGGAAAGTCCCCAAGGCCGCTTGCCTTGTCAAATTGAAAAGGGACAAGGACGAGTCAGTCGACTTTCTCCCTGTCCGCCGTCCTGATGTTTCCGAGGCAGGTGTGCGCCAGGGAACATAACAAATTCCCCCTCCCTTCCCCTCCCCTCCCCGCCGCTGCCGTGCGGCGGGCAAGGCGACGGCGAGGGGGTGCGGGAGAGAGAGAGAGAGAGAGAGAGAGGGAGAGGGTGGGGCGGCGGCGGCGGCGGCAGCGAGCGGAGGATCTTTAACATCTCGCCCTCAGCATTTATATCACTAGTCTCCACAAAGAGTCTATGGATCACTCCAGTGGGCTGGTGTTGGCAGTATCAGGAAAAGCCATAGGCTGTCAGGGAGTATGTGCTTTTCATATTTCACCGCAGACAGCCTTCCCTTCTCCCGGCCTCACTCACAGCAGCCTTTGAGGATAATATCTTCAAATCTCTCCTCGCCACGCTGAGAGGCTATTTTTAAATAGATATTTATTTCATTCTCTCAATTTTTCTTCCTCCCCTCCTCCTCCCATCTCTGTCCTACAGGTATGGCTCCAACAACGGCAACCAGTTGGGAAATTTGAAGAAACGGTGAAGCGCTCGTGGCTCGGAAAAGACCCCCGTCTTTTCCGCTGTTTTCGCCCGCTTCTCGAATAAAAGTCGCGTTCCTTTGTATTCCTCCCGTCGTGGCGAACCGCTCTCACCTCGCGTTCGTCAAATTGCTATAAACAAAGCTTGGAAAAAAGGAGCGCGAGTTTAGTAAAAATGGGCTCAGACGCGTCTCCTCATTATTCCGAGGTCTCGTCTCATCAACGGAGTAAATAAATGCCCGCTTTTTTTCTTCTTCTTTTTTTTTTACGAGTCTTCCGCTGATCGGCGCTGACTTTTTATGCTCACGATAAAGTCGCCTTCTGATTAATCACACCGACGGAGATGGAAAGCGCCCTTTGATGCGGCCGAGATGTCCACCGCGGCGTGATTCATCAGAGGAGACCTCGCAATCAGATGGGATGCGTGCCTCCCCCCCATCCCCACCTTACACGTAGCCCCCTCTCTCTCCTCAGAATACATTAGAGTGGCGTGAGCGACGGAATCATCAGATACCGGGAGGTGAATTGAAGTGGTCATGAACCTCGTGTCAAACTCAAATAGCTGAATGGCAATAGATAAAACAAACAAGGGGACGTGAAGCGCCTGCAGAGGGGATCCGGGCGGCTCGGGGGGGGCGACGCGCTGCCGAGAACTTTTACAGATAAGGCCCGTTGGCGCTGCATCGCAATTGGGCCATTATCGAACGCGCGGCCCGCTCAAAATTGTAGCACATGACCCCAAATTTATGTACCGCCTGAACTTTCGCGGCGCGTGACACGAGTTATGTCGCGCCTTCAATCGGGTGCGGCTCGTGCGCCGTCTCCCACTGCACACTGCGGGGACAGGAGACACCGGGCAGCTTTCCCTCGCGTCCCTCCAAAGTGGGGCTCCCGAAACAAAGTGGCAGCTTTCTTTCTCACTGCACGAAGCAACGCTACTTTCATAATGCCAGATAAAAAAACAACGCTTCCCCTCCCCTCCAGTATTCCCTGACGATTGTCTCTTGTGCAGTAAGCACATTTGGGGTTGTTGTCTGTTATTCTTTATCGTATTTCGTCCTTCTAACCATGGCTAATAGCAGTTTTTTCACCCCCCCCCCCCTATCTTCCTCTATTTCTTGGCTAAGCCGGGTCTTAGAGCTGCCCCCTCCGTTTTACAGAGAGGCAGAAAGTGCTTGGGTAAGCAGGGGAAGGATTCCTCGGTTGCTACTTCAGGTAGTCCCCCCACCCCTCCACCCACCCCCCACCCCCTTTAGCTGAGATATCTATCCCAGGCCCTTATTATCACCAAACAAGCACTTTTTGATGATGATAAGTAATAGCCACATCCCTATGTGTAGGGCTCGCTTCTCAGGGGACTAAGGGGGAGCCTGCTGGTCATTTTTCTTGCCTGTTTGGCGTCCAGCAATCGTAAGGGGGGAGGGATAGAGGCCGCATGAAGGGGGGGGGGGCGACGGTGACTCTGTTTGTGCAGCACTATTCACGGAAGAATGAGGCGAGGATTTGTGCGAGACAAACGCGTTTCGCTGCCCCCCCCCCTCTCTTTTCTTTCATCTCACAAAACCAAACACCTGACCTATTATAATCCTGATTACAGAAGACGCCATATCTCCCGGAAGAATGTTCGGAGACACATTAATATGTCTGGGATAGCCACGGCTCCTCATTGAACGTTTCAGCATCACAATGTGACTGTCACACAGTATGGATAATCCCGGTGATAAATCCCCAACTTGATTGTTTGCTCGGAGCAACAATGACGGAGGAGGGACACATCAAAAGACTGGGAGGATGGGAGGGGGGGGTGGGGGGGGTGGGGGTTGACTGGAGGGTCAGTGTTTCCTGACACCAGTTCTGCAGCCGCTAATAGCGTCGCTGGGTGACAGCAGTTGGTTGAGGAAGGCGATGATAAGGCGCGGACCAAAAAAAAAAAGAAAAAGTAAAGATATCCTGCAGCCGAGCGGGCACAAATAAACAGCATCTCGGGGCCTTCTAATCTCACAGATGCGCCCGACAGTGGCCTGTCAGAATGTGCCGACCAATTTGAATGCGCAGCGGGGGAACTCCCCTCTTTTCAATTTGGTGGGTATCTTGTTTATTTCATGCTATAGCTGCATTTCACTGCCGACCAAAAGGAGTTTAATATTATAGTCTGCCAAAGGAGGAAAATAACGGAAGGGATGACAGAGCGAGGGAGAGAGGGAGAGAGAGAGAGAGGGAGGGAAAAGAAAAAAGGGAAAATCGAAGCCAGAGGATGAAAGTGAAACTTATGACAGAAAGTCACAGCTTAAGAGGGTTGAAATATAAAGCAATGTACTTGAGATGAAAGATTAGGACTGTTTGTGCCTTTCGCGGTTAGGTTTGTGATTGGAGCTGTAGCTTCGGGTCGCTTTGTCTATTGGCCCGCTGTGGCTGCTGTGGCCTCGGAGTGTGCGGTCTGCCAAGCGTGCCACCAAACGGATGTATCGAGAGGAAAAAGCCAACGGTGCTTCGGAAGCTTCTTCACCGACGGAAGAGCAACGAGGAAACCCAGAACCGACGTTTATCTTCCGAAACACGCCGGCGAGATCCAACTTGCGCGTCGCGGCTGACAAAAGGCGACTGGCAGGGTGCACCCTGGGCACGCTGCCAGTCCGTGGCAGGGTGAGCCCAGATAGCCGACCACATTCATGCACGTATCCATCAGTGCGAGCGATCACAAACCGCTGAAGAAAGCTGGAGTGCCAGAAAAGAACTGTTAAGAAAACTCCCATTACACCAGACTAAACTCTATAATCACACATGTCGATACCGTGTTTTTTTTTTTTTTTCCAAGGCTGAGTAGAGGCGTGTTAAGTGCGACGTCCGAGGTGTGAACAGCCATGTGGCGCGCGTGGTCACATGAAAGCGGTGGCTCCAGCCCATCCTGGTGGCTGTCACGGTGAATCCCCGAGCCGCCGCTGAGCAGCGTGACCTTTTGCCTCCGCCTTTTAGTGCATTGATCCGCCGGTCACTTTAAACAAAGATGGGTTCCCCTTGTCCTGCCTGCTCCCACCCACTTCACCTGAGCTGACATGGCGGCCGCCGGGCGCCGCGGCCCGGTGGCCTCTGGCCTGCGCTTGCCCTCCAATACATGATCCCGTGCGCGACCCTGTCAGAACCTTGCTCACCTTATAAACGATACTGTAAACAAGAGGTAAAAGAAGCCCAGATGCCCCCCCCCCCCTTTGTGCACAGGGTCGTATGTTCTAATATTAGACGGTGTTAATTGAGGCCCTCTCAAGTGTCCTCACTGCCACCTTCCACAAAAGCACCATTCATAGGCAGGGCAGCCAGGCGCTCTGGCTCCGCGCCCACTTTGCCAGTTGTTGCTGACACCTCCTTGGCAGCGCCGGGCTGGCATCGGCTTGAGTGTCTGCTAAAGCAGCCCTCTCAATAATCATAGTTCATGATGCCTTTCCTAAAAGCACAATCTCCAACCCCCCCCCCCCCCCCCTTCCTCTGGGCTTGTAATTAATGTCACGCCGGGTGACGGCGGAGCTCGGGTGGAGGCGGCATCCGGGATTTAGGATGCGCGCTGTAATTTCTCGATATGATCAAGTCGCCGCGAGTGAAAGACAAAAATGGGACGTATCCTCTGCAGTCCATAAAACACGGTGGCTGTCCCGGTCTAAGTGAGAGCATTTTGTCACTTTAAGGCCTGGGAGTTCACCTCCGAGCCGGGCCTCGTAAACATGCTCCCCGCAAAGGCAATAGTGGCGCGACACGTGCCGGCACAGAGCAATTCAGCATTCTAACGCCCTGTCACTGGGCTCACATTTCAACCATTCTTTATTCTCTGCCACACATCCAGCGGGGTGTAAATTGTGCGCGGCTGTAATTAATCCATGTCAGGTCAGGGAAGAAGAGGAGGAAGAAGAGGGGGGGAACGGCGGAGGGGAAAAACGAGCTGAAGCATGAGGTGCCTTTGATGATAGCACCCCTCACCCCATCCCATTCCACTCCGCACCGACGCCCGTGCGATATTGTTTTGCATTCAAGGAGGAAATCTGGGACCCCCAAGGAGCCGGGGCCCTCCTACAGCACTTTCATGTTTCTAAAGCCTGCTAAAGCTCTATTTGTCCCATTGTACTCCTCCTCCAATATAGGACAGAGGCGGCTTTCTAGTGTGGGCGGAACAAAATATATATATGTCTTCAAAAGACAATCCACGCTGGGCTCATATAGCATGTGACCACAGTATAACCCCAATTTCAACGCGCACCATCAAATCAGCAGTGTAGAAATAACTGAAATTAAAACGTGCGATCCACATAAAATATATAAGGCGATTTAAAATGCTCACCCGCCGCTACAAAAAAAAAAGTTCCAGCCAAGTGATGTTTGGAGAATAAAAGGCTCTACAAGCAATTTTCAGGTTTAATGGAGGTGAAAGGGTTCATTACACTCCCACCTTTGGTGATATAATGATAGTGTGCCTAATTCACGAGAGAGCTTTCTGAATTAGTCTGATCAGAAGTGCTGTTGTCAATCACGCTGACAAACACTCGCATCCAAAGAGGGAAGACCGCTAATGGTGGAGGGGAGTGGCAGCGTTTGCTGACATGAGTGACATTTATAAGTTACCGGGGCCTGGGTCTTAATCTGAGTCCGTGGAGGAGACTGTAATTAAATTGCCACACAAAACCCGACTATAAATTAGGTATTAAAGGTCTCGCTGCGTTGGAAGTAAGGCACCACGTCTGAAACATACATGCAATTTATATGTTTTGTTGAGGGCAAAATCGTGCTACTTAAAATGAGTGAACATGTTCATTACCGGTTGGAATAGCTGGGAAAAAAAAAATGACTCGATTCTTTGTTGAGTGCGCCTGAAGCGACGTGATTGTAGTTTCCTCGCGACGCTCCTGCTAAGCAGTCGCTCCGACGTGTCGGCTCTACAGTATTGACGCCGTGTGGTTCTGGACCAAAACGCTGTGATAAAGAAGCAAAAAAAAACTGTGATGCGAGATAAATGAGGCCTGGTCGTGCTACTGGTAGTATTTCCATTAAGTTGTTGCCACACAGGGGCCAATGATCTCTTCATAACTTGCTCATAACTACCCTTTAATATTGTTCAGGGAGGAAAACTCTGGAGCCTCTATTTGGCCTCTCCTCTAATTGAGTGAATTTGTGCATTCAGCATAGTTTTCCCATACATTTTAATCAATAAAAGGCTTTAGGTAGATAAGAATCTATATCATGCTGCAACTACCCAAATCACAGAGGATCTGTCAAGAAACTTATGCAGTCCAAGACTGAATAGAGTTAAGTAATCCTAAAGGGCCTCTTCTTATCTCCCCCCTCTTTTTTTTTTCTTCCTTTTTTTTTTTTCTCCCGGCAGAGCTTCACAAGTTTTGCTTCATTATTACTTCTGCTGAACATCTCTTTCTTAGTCTGGTGAACAGAGAGATGAGCAAGGGGGAATTTAAGTCTGTCGGGGGGGGGGGGTGAGCGGAGGAAGCGCAGCGTAGAAACTTTTTTCAAGCTTCATTTAAACGTTGAACAGATACTGTAATGCGTTTCACTCCAGACTCTCAAAGGATGAGGGATTTTGGGTTTCGGTCTCTGGCCTGCTGCTCATTTAGGCCTTATTAATCTAATTACTTGCCCAATTGTACATATTTAACATCGCCCCAGTCCGCTCCCAACTCGGCTCCAAGAAAAACGCCAGGCGAACTCTGTCAGATATACCTTTATGGGGAAAGTTGCTGAAGCCTGCAGATCGGGAAAGAAAAGCTAAATGGCTGCAATTCATCACACGATTACACCAATTATATTGCCGGGATTTGGACGGGCTCGGATCACGGACCCCTCCGTCTGGGATTCCTGGCAGCCAATCGCATGTGCGGGCGCCGGCGCATTTATCTACCTTTGTGGAAGTCGCGGCCAATATTAATGCCCCGGCCATGATTCCCCATCATCTGCCTTACCCGGTTGGTGACACTCGCGGTTTACACATACGTTATTAATGGTCTATAAATATTCACTTGATGTTTAGCGGGACTTTGTGGCAACCATTAGCAAAAGACGTTTGCGTCGGGCGGCGAGCCAGACGGGAGTTTTTTATTCCTTGACGTGACAGCGCAATGGTGTGGCTAACCTTGGGGATGCGGCCTGATGGGGGATTGGACCTTGGTTTGAGGCACTACTTTTATTCTCTGGCTTTTCATGACTAGTGAGGCAGTGAATGATGAGCTGCATGCTTCAGACCTCTTATTCTTATCATCCCAAAAATACAAGGTTAGAGAGGGAGGGAGAGAGAGAGAGAGAGAGAGAGAGAGAGAGAGAGAGAGAGAGAAAGAGGGAGAAGGAGGAGGAGGAGGAGGAGGAAAGCCTCCTCCATCCTCACGTCTCCCAAACAATCCCTCTCAGCATAAAATCTATCAAAACTAAAATAAACAGCCCTTTCTGGGGGAGAAGAAACATGCACAAACACGTGGAAAAAAGGAGAGAAATAAGGAACATTGTGAAAAATGAGTCAGCTGTCTCGTTCTGTGTAATTTTCCTCTCTCCATAACTAAGCAGCCACTAGATCTGCACAAATCCAAATGCAATCAGACAGCTTCCTGGAACATGCACAGCATTGCATACACCTTGCTCACTGTGGATTAAATTGCCATTGACAAAGTCTTGCTGTTGCTCCCTCTTTCTCGGGATATGATTTGAATTGGATTTGTGTAGACGTTTCTGACAGTGAAATGGGGCGAGCGGGGGAGAGGGAAGGAGGGAGGGAGGGAAGGATGGAGGGAGGAAGACCAGGTGCCGGGGAGAGGAAAGGTGAGAACGGGGAAGACACGGAGGCAATCTGAGGCCGGGGCGAATGAGGAGGAGGAGGAGGAGGAGGAGGAGGAGGACAGATAAAGAGGAAACAAATCAGAGACAAAAGGTTGAGCCAACGAGAGACGGGGGACAGAAGACGGGGAAGAGGGTAAAAGAGAGCGGGAGCATGTCTGACTGTTTCACAGGTTCATTCTGATGCATGGAGACAGACAGGAGAATAGATTGGTAGCCTTGGGTGGATAAGGACAGAACCATTCCCCAGAGAGATGGATTAGACGAAGGAGTGGAAATAAATGATCGCAGATTTTAATGGCCTTTTGGCTTGCTGTGCCCCCACCCCCCCCACCCACCCCAACACCATTTCCGCAAGGGGCGAGTTTTACAGTGATGACATTTTCACATGCCAACAATCTACCTTTGGCACTTTAACTCGATTGAACAATCGTCTTCTCCCAGTTATAGATGCATATTCAGATAGGAGGGACCAGCGCCAGAAGCCTGTTTGCGTTACAGCCACCGTGCACGCTCTGCACCCACAGGTCATCACGCCGAACAAGATAGTGCACTAATACCTGCAACACAACACACTGACAGACAGGCAGAGGCAGCTTCTTTCTTACAGGTCAAGTACAACAGCCCATCCATCTTCTATACCTCCGTCTCCAACCACATCTCCACCATTGCAAACTCCCTCTTATTTTTTCGAACCATCCATGTTGCAAATCGCAACAGCCACTTGTTTCGCACTTTTATCAACGTATCCGGTGTACATATACGAGCGTTCACCAGCGTTATTTAAAAGCCCAGGATTCTCCCCAGAAGTGAAGCGTGAAACTGGACTCCGATTTGTCAGGTGGCCAGAAATATGATTAAATGTTGATGTTGTGCTGTGCCAGCTGGGCGGGTATGTAGGCCACTTCTCTTTTTTCTTCTCCTTTTTTGATGTTTTTTTAAACTTAAATTCAACTCCGAAGAGCTTTTTGGGTTTCTGAAATTCACAAGTTTATTTAAGGCTGAATATTTAAAGTCATATAACATATTTGTGTGCCTGCAACACGTAGCAAATACTTTCCATCTCGTGTTTTTCAAAGGTCAGTTCACATTAACGCTGTACTTTTCATATGACCTGTATCATGGGATTCAGCAGCGCATTTATCTTTGCAATCTTCACGTTAAATATATATCTTAGAAGTTTAAAATACAGGGGAGCCGCCACATAAGTCTGCGTAGTTGAATAATATACTTGGCCATTAGTTTTTATGGAAATATAGCCTTGGGTTGTGGAATAAAAAATGGGTCTCGCTCCTAATTTCTGTTATGATAAGTTCCATACCTGATTGCCTCCATAAGAGGCAGATCTGTCTTCATAAGGTCTTGTGAGGCTCCTGACAACTATTTAGCTCTGCTAATCCATTTGTTTGATTTATTCCTTACAGTATGTGGCTAATGTCTTCTAAAGATCTAGCGGCTACAGAGAGATGAAGAAAAAAAAAAAGCAATTGCTGACAGATAGCATCACATTTTTGAGCATCTTAATCGTTCTCGCATATCTCCCTCTCCTCAGAATTCCTTTTGGTTAATAAATGAGCTGCCTTGATGAGCACGAGAGATACGGATGCTATTCTGCGCCAGTCTCGACAAGATAGTGATTTTGAGGGGGAGATAAGCATCGTCTAAATAATGCAATGCTCCCCTCAAAATAAATTGATGACATGAAACAAATCACACCACTCCACCAGCTTAAACTCTGCCAGGGAGGAGCAACGCGGAGGAAACAAAGGCGGTTAAGAGCACCGAGGGGGGAACTCGCTCAACTTCTGGGCGCTCCTCTCGCTCATCCTCTTTGACTTTTTCTGCCTCCATCACTCCCTGACCTCCAACCTCCAAAGGCCTTGCTCGGGGACTTGACCAGCAGGTTCAGGGCAGTGCTGAGAGGGCTGTGAAGGGAATGGGAGGGGGAGAAAGGGGGGGAAGGGGGGCTTTCTAGCCCCCTTGCTTGACCAGGAACATCCGTCACCGTCAGAGTGACCACAACCAGAGCTCAGTCTCACAAACGGGAGGTGGTGGTGGGAGCCGTGGTAGTTGGGGTGGGGGGGGTGGGGGGGCAAAGAGAGAGATAAAGACTGATGGGCAGGGGGCTCCGGCTCCTCTATCATCATTTCACAGGTCTGGGCTCTGTGAGACAGCAGCCTCTCACAGTGGGAATCACTGCTTGTTCAGGAATGGATGGGAGATGGTAAAAGCAGGCGAGTAGCAAGCCACCAGAAAGTGGAAGGCATTCAGTTTGGTGGCGCAGACGCCGCCACTTAAAGAACCACCGAGTAAAACCAGCGGGTGAGTCGAGCGACTGATTGAAATTGTACACAACAGCGTTTGAGAAGCACTCGAACCGAATGTATTTGGAATGCTAAGTTGCCGAGTGAGGCGCTGGGTGGCTTTCCCTCAATTTCTGTGCAAATACATGCAAATACAACCCTGTGAGGGAATGCATATACATCGTACACAATGTGAGGACTTATCCCCCATGAAACATAATGTAGGGCAAAATACATGCACGCATACAAATGCGAGTCCACCCTGAGCCGTGCACAAATGGGCCTTTTCCTAAATACGCGAGGACACGTTTGGCGTGCGCGCGGACGTCCTCGCTCGGAAAAACCCACAGGTGCTCCTGCACGCGCACAACACCTACACACAGATTAGGCCGCTGCTGGGACTGAGGAAAATGGCTTCAGGGGACCCGTGGCAGCGGCAGTGGGTCCCTGTCTCTGGCTTAGACACGGCCACGTCGATAACTAATCCTGACCTTTCCCCAGCCAACAAATTGAAAAATAAGAATAAGAAAAAATAAAATAGATGGCGGATGCTATCGAGTCGGGCCTCGGCGGCTTCCTGCCCGCGCGAGGAGCTCTCCATCTATTGGATCGTGAGGACGGAGGGAGAGGAGGGAGGGAGGGAGGGAGGGGGATCTTGGGTGAGCCCTATCTGCTTTCACAAGATCCCTTCACACGGGCTGAAAGACTAATGTGAGCCTTTGGCTGCCCCCGCCTGCCTGATCCCAACATGGAGAGCCAGTCAGGAGGTAAATATCAGCTCATCGTGTCACAGCAGTTCATCCTAAAATCACCGATACACATCAAGATAGAACCCGGTGCGATTACATGCAATACATGACCTATACAGCACAGGACGGAGGCCCGATGGTTCATTATATGACGGGGATCTAACCTTTCCCCGGGTTACACACGTGTGCACGCACACACACATACATACAAACACACACACACCTCCACTCCTGACTCTGTCATACCTGTTAGAGCTCCAAATTACCTTCGCCACAGCCATGCAGAGTGTCGCCAAGCATCTTACTACAGTGAATACATTTGGGTACATTACGCCGAGCCACCCGAGGTGCGACACCATGGTGGCGACGCGCTCCAGCTGGACACAGTGATATTTGATTTCATCGAGTATCTTGACCCCCCCCCGAAGAGGACGGGTCAAGCCAAGCGTGTCCGACATCGGAAGAACTGAAATATACGATCGACTGCTATTGAGAAGAGAGTCACTGAAGACCGAGTGAAAACCGCGTGTGGGAAGTAGGGAGAAAGCGCTGCACCGGAGGGTGCAGATGAAATTCTCATTGCTCCTGGACAATCAATGAGTGTGTGCAAAATTGAAATTGAGTTAACACAATCTTGCATGTGGAAATGTCTGAGGCATTTTATTGAACAATAACAAAATGAGGCAGCAACTCGGCACTTAGAAAAAGTGCCGAATGAAACAAGAGGGAAACTCGTTCGAAAATAGAAATCAAATTACTGCGGCGAACTTGCCGAGCCCAAATGAGACCATCTTCTCATTTAGCCCAAACAAAGACAGGAGCGATCACTCGGGATGAGTTTTGGAAGCCGCAGGTACGCACAGAAACCCGGGGACCTTCGGCAGCGGTTGGGCCGCGATGGCGCGCCAAGTGTCTCTGACTCCTTCGAATGTCGTCAACTCCAAACGACTTCCCGGTGACTCGTGCACGCGGACACAAACGCGCATCCCAGGGAGATGAAACAAATGCTATTCCCTCAAAAGCCACTAGGTGATGTCAGTTTTCAGCCCCCCAAAAAAGGCTGCTTCAAGGCTGCTAAAACAAAACGTCTCATCCTTGCAGCGTTGCTGCCTCAGTTGAGATGATTGCAGCTGAGTGGCTGATATATAATGTAGACAGTGAACTACTTTAATCGTTAATCAAATCCTTATCAGCCTTAAATATTTATGAGCCAAATTAAAGTTTCTCTGCATCAACAGTGGATGCGAGATGAATAGGCTGCAAAATCCCATTTTGAGCGTGCAGAGTCCAAACCTGGCGCTCCGCAGTAATGCAGGTGGAAGACGAGTGTGCATTTGAAGGCATTCGATGCACACAGGGAGAAATATACTGATATAATGACGGGTGGCGTGCAGAAACAATGCCGCCATTCTTCTTCTCCTCATTCCCTCCATCTTCCCCGCAGGCAGATCAACGGACTTGTGACTGCCTCTCATTGCTAAGGTGTCGGCGCGTTGCGGCAGTCAAATCTGTCCCCGTCTTTTGATGCAAATAATACACATTTGTAAGACTCATTAGTCACTCAGCGGGTAATGGGGCCAGACGGCAACGGGAGGAAAAAAAAAAAAAAAAAAAAAAGGAAAAGAAAAAAAACCCCACAAGGGCAGGTAAAAAGAATGGGGGCGATTAGAGGCTTAACACTTTCGCACGCAAAACAAGTCAGCACACAAAGTCGTGCGGCAGATGTTACAAATGCACGTTTAAACACAGGGAAAAAAGGCTGTTTGCATGCAGCAGGACTGCTGAACAAACCAGGACTGTTTCATATCACACACCTGCAGAGCAAAGAACCGCAGGGTCGCACACCGTTGCACTAAATTCATTTGCAATTATCCAGACAGCAGCTTTCCAACATAGTATGAGAAGCCCGGGTGGTCGAAGCTATGTTTACAGCTACGGTGCAGACACCAATAAATCCCATGCTTTTTCTTTCTTATTGTTTCCATCCTTTGCATTGAAACAGATGGCTTATCGTCTGCCATGTAACCGTCTCTATTTGTTCTAATCGCGTACTTTGAGTGAGTATCGGAGGTGCAAGAGGCAACAAGTCAAATGAAGGGAGATGCAAAGTGCCCCGCGTCCAACAGAGGCCCGTCTCATACATCATTTTACCTTCCCAGGCTTTGTCAGAGAAGGTCAGTGGAGTGCACCCTCCAGTGGTGACACGACAGCCATTTTCTGCTGTGTTTTAGCTCTTTTTAATGGAATGTTTGCCTCCAGCTATCCACAGCATGGCTAATTAATCGGAGTAATTATTTGCTTAGGCAGACAAAGTAAGCGTTTTGTCTGCATTCGGCAGTTTTCGACAGGAGAACATTGTGTCCGGATGAGGGCACGGGGACTGGAGCACGATAACTGGGGAAGTAAAGTGGGGATGATGACTCATTAATGCGAGAGCTGTTTTTCTTAATCACCATGTTTGAGTGTGCGCTGCGGCTTATTAGTCGACAACATTTAGACAATTTGAAAATTAAGTTGCTGTTATTCTTATCAGCCTCCTTTATTTTTTACTTTGCACTCACCAGGCAGTCTGCTTCCTTAAACGGCAACGACGTTTTCAACCAGGAATTCCCACTAAGTTGTAATATCGATGCTATTGACAACCAGTGCCTGCCTGCAATCTGCCCCGAGGCTTGTTTTTGATTCCTTAGCAATGTTTAGCACAGAAAAATGGCACCCCATTAATTCTTAGACCATTGGAAGGAATGAGCAAAGAGAGATGAAACTTTCTGGGGCCAAAAAACTGCCTCGAAGGCGGCTCGACTGACCCGAAGAGGAAGTCTTTCCTCGCCAAGAAAATGTCATAAGTATTTTTAGCTTATTTTTGTTTTCAAAATCATTCGGAAAGACAATATTCTCAAGCCTTTCGTCGCCTTTTTTCAATCGCAGCGCCAAAACAGCCCAATCTATGATCAAACGAGTTGTTATGGGGGCTGGAAGAGCACGCATTACCTCCACCGCGAAGAGGAAGTTCATTAGAGTTACCGGGCCCGGAAATCAATCACGGGCGCCTCAGCTTACGTCTACATCAATGCTTTCCATTGTTCAAACAGCAGACGCGTCTTGCAATCTGTTCCAAGGACAGCAAGAGAATCAAGGCTTAATGGTCAAAGAGCTGCGGAGGAAACCACTGTGAGAGACAGTTTGGAGCGAGAAACACAAAGAACGGACGCTAGACCGCCGAAAGTCTCTTCCAGGTTCGGTCATTCTGAATTCTGAGTCACGGCTGCTGTGAGTCAAATATGGAGGGGGAAAAAAAAAAGGATGACTGGATGGTGTTTGTTTAGTTCGCACTCCAAAGCGAAAATATGTAAAATGTGTCAGTGGGGTTTTGTTTTTGGATACATCTTTGCGGATCCGTTTCCAAATCCGCGCCAGCTGACCGGCGCGGTTACCAACAGGACTCCGCAACCAACACGACACCCCATCTGGTCGCTGCTCCGCGCCGCCATCATTTGTCAGGACAATGACCCAAAACACACCGCCAAGCGACACGCGGGGTGTTTGACAAACAAGAAGACGGATGTGGCGGTGCATAAGACGACCCGGGCTTGGCAGTCACCTGACCCAGTAAACCCAGTCGAGACAGTTTGGGAAAAGTCGGACACAAGGAGTGAGAGGGGAGGGAAGAAAGAAGCAGGGCATCTTTCAGGAACTCGGAAAAAATCACCACCACAGAGATGGACTGAAGGTATAGGCTTGAAAACACATAAAAAGAACAGTATTCTGGCATTGGGATGGGTCGAATATCCGTCAGCGCGTTGCCTTCCCACGCATGGCGACGCGCCGCTTCAGCCTAATCATGCCAGCGGACAGGACAGCCACGCCCACTGGATCCATAGCCATTATACAGCTTCATGTACCAACGAGCCGAAATAAGAGCAGCATGAACTGTACACTTAGCACATCTTAGCGGCCACGCACAAACAGGCGGCCGCGCGTGTGAGCGCACGTGCGCGGACACACCACCACACTCGCACTCCCTGCTCCTGCCTATATTGAACAGGCTGGGTCCTTCGAGCACTCTAAATCTGTTCATCTGTCAAAGTGTCAGAGTCTATGCATCATCCCCGAGTCTTCTGCGTGTACACACACACACACACACACACACACACACGCACACACACAAGACAGGCAGCATCTCTCAGAAGCAAAGCAGAAGGCTTTACTATATTTTAAATGAAGCAGGCTTACAGATATCAGATTGCTCTCCATCTTATGGGAGACTGTCGCTGCTCTTGTGTACGTGGGAGTAACAAAACATTAACTATTTTCAGGGCGCCGCGCGACACTGCTTCTCAACACCAAACGGCGGGGGGGAAAAAAAGAAAAATCGGGGATGAGACGGATTTATGTTTTGAGAGAAGTCAAAGTCACGCTGATGATGCCGCGCGGATGAAATTTATTTACTTTGTTCAAACTGACAACTGACTGAAGCGGCGCGGCACTGCAAGCGCGCAGGCAGAGACGGAAGTAATTGAGGAAAGTTGGAGACATAGATTAAACGCATTGAGGTAACCTGAATCATGCAAGGACTAAAAAAAAAACAACAACACACTCCTGAAGGAGGCTGCAATCATGTGGTCTCAAAGGGGGGGCCTGGTGGGGTCTTGCATGTTCTCCCTCCACATCCTTGTCCGTCACTCTATTGTCCCTCTGAGAAAGAGGGGACTCAAAGGCATGAAACAAAGACCCTGAACATTTAGAAAAATCGGAACAAGGCCGGAAACTTTTTTTTGAAGAATACTCTGGATAATGCTCGACATAATAACGTCCTTGTGTCAATGTTCTCTAAGTAACCCCACTTGTGATGCACTTGAATGTTACAAAGAGATGCTCAGCCACCATAATTGCGTATTCCCGGGGGGGGGCCCTGTGTGTAAATGGGAACAGTACACCGTGTACGAGTATTATCATGCTTGAGAAAAGGGCACCGAGCCCGTGCACAGGTAAGGACAGTTGTACTGTAGATTCAGCTCTAAACAAAAGCTTATTTTCATGCTCGTTAGGTAAAAGTAATTTGCAATCTCACATTGTCAGTGGATTTGCAAAAAAAAACAAAAAACGCAACAAAACACAAGACCTTCTGTTTCTCTTATCTTCCCTCCCCTTTGTCCCCATCCCTCCCTCTCTCCCCTTGCACACACAGTTTCTGACGGCCATAATTCAAAGGTCACGGACGCCCTGGAGCGTGTAGTATCTTACCACACCTCAGTAGTCCAACACAGCTCCCAGGTGAGCGGGGGATGCTGTGGGCTCAGCATGCTGATGCAAGCACGGCTCCCCAAAAGAACAGAGCAGAGCAAAGTAATTTGTTTGGGTGTCATTGGCTTTGATTGTCGGATAACTGCACGCGAGTCTCCGCCCGTGTTCCGCAGAAACGAGAGGCAATCCTATTTTTCCTGCTCTAAATGCCTCTTTAGCCGAGCGTTGTTATGGCAGGCAAAAACACCCCGAGCTGCAGTTCCTCTCATCCATCCAGCGGCACCACTTTTACCAAATTACCTGTGTCATTGTTGGTCGACACAAACACATCAATTGTGACTGCCGCTCGCAGACGCTCGAATTTGAGCCGTACCATTCGGCATCCCAGAGTAAATAATTTTACACCATCAAAACAAATAACGCTTGGAAACGAGGCGGCCCGGAGAGATGATCAAATAGCCCATGATGTCGTCTCCGGAGACCGCCGCGCTTGGCTCCAATCCCCGACACCCCATTGACCCGGTTTGAACCCGTTTTCAGAGAGTTTGGAGACAAAAAACCACACCGAATACTAGGAATCATTGAACCCGAGTTGAGAGGGTCCTGGAGAGAAAAGTTCCAGAGAATGCAAATGTTTATACTGAATTTAAAGGAAGGTATTGTTGCATCAAAACGACATGCACCTCTGTCTTGAGTAATTTTAAACAAGACAGGCAGAGATGGGTTTTTTTTAAATTCGGTAACTCATGGCGGCATTATCAGCGTAATTATGTTGCTTCTCACTTGGGATAAAACCCGGCGATGTCAGTTGCCATTTAGGCTGGCAAAAATCAATCGTCACCGGCAACAAATGAGACGCCTGTGATGTCTGAAATCAAGCAGCCGCTTGTTTGCGCGAGGAATCAGAGGGAATTTTTAGTGGCAAATCTGCCACAATAAACACAATAACCCGCTGTGTGCTGTGCAAAAATGGAAAACCAGGCGGCAGTAATAAACGGGTGCAGGGCGTAGCGGACAATCAATTGCCCCGTAATAGGCCGTGTCCAAAAAGTTTCTCCCGGCTTCAACTTTTTCTCCTTAATCTCTCCTGACCTGCCGGTTTTTTTCTTGTTTGTATTGCTCTTTTTCTCCGAATCTGTCTGGCTTTCTATCTTTTCTCTGTTAACTCTCTTTGGATCCCTCTCTCTCTCTCTCTCTCTCAAACACACAGACACACACACACACACACACACACACACACGCAGACAATCAAAATCACGCCTTGTTCTCCACCCACTTCCCCTCACTCCTGCCCTCTCTCCTTCACCACCTCCTCTCCCCTTGCGAGTAGTAAGATGAAAATGTGTGTTTGAGGGAGGGGGGGGGGCTGGGGGGGGTTTAATGTCAGCCCGGGCCATGATCCGCTCTGAGGAGTTGATTTGCTGCGGCTCAGCGCCCCAGAGCCTGATTAGCATTCCATCGCTAACTCCCCGACTTTCTCATACTGTACAGCGGCACGGCCGTATACGCCTGCTCCCTGTCACCCTTTTCCTTGCATCCACATTTTTTTTCTATAGACAGTAGGTCCTGCCCACCCCACGCCAATAACGAGCCCTATTGGATGGAGCAGAGTGCCTCGTCGGTGTGTAATAATTGTCATTGGACTGAAATGGGCTTTTTTTTTTCTCCTCCGGCTTCCACCTACAGCGTGTGAAGTTTTCTCATTCTGACTGTGCGGTGACTGCTGGCTCGGCCCCCGATAAGTGCAGACAGGGGGGCTGAACTTGTGGCTGCCTTAAAAACACTCACCGGGCTCATTGGCATTGGGGTCTTGTGTGCGGCCACGGAGGTTCGGCGCTTTTCCTCTCACTCAGGCAGACAGCCTTAACGATAGGTGTGCCAAGGCGCGGCGGCAACATCGATCAGGGAGAAATAACCAGATTAGTCCCTCATTGGTTCTGAGACGACGGATAGGCTACAGAACAGGGTGTCCAGATGAATTGCGGCCGATATCAGATGACGGACGGCGGCGGTTCCGGCCGACTTTTGACGGCTGGTGCCAACAAAGCGAGAGAGAAACGGCGGCGGATCTGCGGGAGCTGGGAAGCAGTCGCCACGCGCCGGCCCGATAGTTAGTCGGCGGTGTCGCTTCGTATTATTGTGATGCCGTTGAAGCCTTCTAATGTGAATTGAATACTTGAGAACGGGCCGGGGAGGAAAAAAAAAAAAAAAACACCACCGAAAAGTATTTATCGTTCAACACATCATTGCATGAGCATGTGGCAATTCACTATCAGTTATGCGGGACATATCTCATGGGCAAATTGAAACGGAGTGCTCCTTTATTGAACTAAAGCAGGAACAAACTTTGGGTTTATTGAATACACCCCAGGTGCTCAATAACCGTCAGACCCCATCAGACGACAGAAGCTCTCTATTGAGCAACAGAGATTAAGTTTCTTGACTTGAGCTTCTCCAGCTGAGAACAAAGATATATACCTGAATAATGCCGAGGAGAGCGGCTTAATGAAAAATAAGATAAAGGAGAATGAAGAGGGACCATATATCGGCATCTTATTGGCATGTCGCAACACTTGGCCGCTAATGCGCGCGTCGGCGGGGTGAATGGGAGGCGCCGACTCGGAGGAATAATCCTAATGAAGACGACAGATTCAAATATGCCACATTCGAACCAAAGTGCTCAATCATCCGCGTCCCTCCCGCCGTCAGTCCCCCCCCCCCAAACTCTCCCAGAACTCTGGACTGAAGCAGGAACTTCCAGCGCCAGATTTCAGCAGCGTTGGAGGCTTCACATCCAAACGGAGGGTTTGTCTCCGCTGTCACTTTGTAATTATCGCAGCCCCCCCTCCCCACACACACACACACACACACACACACACACTCACACACCCCTCCTCCCAAAACTAATGAAACGTCTTTCCTCTGGAGGAGCAGGAATAATGGGCAGCGCGGAGACGAGCGGAGCCCATAAATGATAATGAACCACCTCATTCTTCTTTTTTAATTCCTCCTCCTCCTCCTCCTCCGACTCCCCCAGTCCTCCCCCCTCCCACGTGCATCCCACCACCTCCTCCTTTTGATTTTACCCCACCTCCTCCTCCCCCTCCTCCCCCTCCTCCCCCCCTCCCAGCCAGGAACAGCCACCGCCCTGCCATCCCTCCATCCTCTCTCCCATTTTTACATTGTCTGCAACCCCCTCTCTCTCTCCCTCCCATTCCTTCACCCCACCCAGCCACCCCCTCCCCTCCCCCCCTCCCCCTCCCCCTCCCCCCTGCCAGGAAGCATCCTGGGTAATTTCCTCCTCTTATTAAATTGGGACGGGGGGACGGATGGAGGGAGAGATAAAGGGATGGGCAGATGAACAGAGCGCTGGGATGAGTGCTAATGGAGCCCGGTGGAGGATCCATCGCAGCAGCACCGCCGCCCCTCGCCGCTCTCCCCCGTCTTCCTCCGGCTCGCCTCTGTCTCCTGGGTGAGAGTACAAATGCCCCTCGCCCCCGCCCTCCTCTTCCTCCTCCTCCTCTTCCTCCTCACCCATTTTCCCTCATCATCTCTCGCTCCTAAGAACCAGCCAGACAAAAGACGACGACCTTCTTTTTTCGTCTTTCACAGAAAGCTATTCAGCTGACACACACACACACACACACACACACACACACACACACACACACACTCCGAACCTCCTGCTCCCTCATGTCCTATGTTATTTCTATAGGTGAGTGAGTCATTGCTCCTCTATTCCTGTCTGTACTTCTGCTCCTCTGGGCCGAACACTATAATCACAGTCTCATCCTGGCACACACACACACACACACACACACACACACACACACATATATATACAGCATAAAAGATGCACACACATTGAGCCATCTGCTGAAACTTCACCTTAACTCTCACAACACGCTGATTGAAAACACCGTCTGCTCTGACGACGGCCCGACGTTCCGCACAAGATACTGGATACTTAAGAGGAAGAGGAGGAGGAAGAGGAGGAGGAAGAGGAGGAGGAGGAGGAGGTCTGCTGAAGGAGGAAGATGCTCTATCGTCTGGGTGTCAGCGGGAGGAAGATGCTCTGAAGATGCTCCCGTCTGAACTCCGTGCTCGCTTGTGCGCAGCGCGTCCCGATGATCACAGCTGACAGTGAGCGTAGAGGGCGAAGAGCACCTGAAGGAACCTTTTAGTTCCATTTGAACACGGAGGAACAAAACGCTGCCGCGCCGGAGCCGGAACGGAGCGGAGGAAATGAAGTGGCGGCTGCCGTCTCTATCGGATTCTCGCACGGGGACGATAATGAGCCGCATGTCAATATGTCAGTGTGAACCAATTAGAACGGCTCTGACACCGTGTCACCAAACACCCCAGAACCTGCTGTACAACAACAGCAGCCACGCAGGTCACACTGGGGGACTCTGTGCGTGTGTGTCTATGTGTGTGTGTGTGGGTGTGTGTGTGGGTGTTTGCGGGTGTGTGTGTGTGGACGTGTGTGTGTGTGTGTGTGAGTGTGTGTGTGGGCATGTGTGTGTACCTGCACCGGAGGAAAGCTTGGAAAAATTGACCTGTTTATGTGCATAGTTGTGTATGTGTGTGTGTGTGTGTGTGTGTGTGTGTGTGTGTGTGTGTATTTATGTGTGTTAGACGGGCACAAAGACATGCAGACATATTGGCATTCCAGAGTAAATTGGCACTTCAGTGTGTGCGTGTGTGTATGTGTGTGTGTGTGTGTGTGTGTGTGTGTCTCCTCAGCTAATTAACTCGACGCTCTGAGGCCCGGCTTAATTGGAAGGAGCTCAACCCTCTGTTCCCCCACCAGTTATCTGCACACACACACATACACACACACACACACACACACACACACGCGCACACAAACACACACACACACACACACACACACACGGACTATGACTGACAGCGGGTGTGTGCTGCTGATAGTTGAGCGGTTCAGGGTGAAGTGCTGCTGCTGCTGCTGCTGCTGATGTTGTGGGAACGATGCAGAATAGCCCCCCCCACACACACACACACACACACATACACACACACACACACACGAACACACACGCTGCCGACTGTCCTCACAGATACGACGCAGGTTTTCTCCAGGTATGAGTCAGAAAAAAGACAAACGTCAGACAAGATTAAAAACAGAAATCTACTCGGGTATCAGCGTTGTTAGGAGGCTAACAGGAAGCTAACAGGAAGCTAACAGGAGGCTAGCAGGATGCTAACGCTAACCAGGGGCCTCTGTGTGCTCAGGAACTGAAAATGGGACCGTTTCGTTTGACCGCGGCTGCGTTTCCTCGTGACGGCGCTTTAACCGGCAGCAGACAGCGAGGAGTTCTGCGCCCAGCGAGGCCCCGCCTTCCTCTCACACGCGAGGAAGACGCAGCGCGCCGCAGGACTCCAGGAAACCACCATCAACGCCGCGAGCGAACGTTGCGACCGAGAGTTCGGATGAAAACACGCGGCGGCGTGGCGACGGCGGCCGCCGGACGTACCTTGCTGTGGCTCATGTACTGCAGCTTCATGCGCTTCATGTAGGTGGTGGTGAGCGGCATGTTGTAGTCGATGACCTCTGACCCCAGCGAGCTTGGCCTGTCGTTCTCTGGGGAGAGAGAGGAGCGGCGCCGCCGTTAGAGAGGAAGACCGGACTCACGCCGCCGTCATTCAGCACGTCTGGAGCGGCGCCCCAGCAGGGTTTCCTGTCCCGCCAAAGTAAAAGTCTGGGACGCAAACCTGCCAGCTTTCTCCTCCATCAACCAATCACTGCACGGCGGACGGGTCTGAGGAGCCCCAGTGATTGGCTGAGGGCCGACAGGCTGCTAAACGAAGGTTTACCATCAAACTAACTCTGTTTGGAGCTAAAATCATGCGAGTTAACTGCAGTGGGACTAAATCCCGAGTTAGTTTCACTGTGATAGAGTGGAGCAGGAGCTCTGGGTCTGTGATGTGGCGGGTTGGGGTCTTGGTGAGCTTCCAGGGGTCTCCGGCAGGTCAGAGAAGCTTCCGGAAGCTTCTCTGATCGGCGTCTCTCGTCCGTCCAGCCCGACGCGCCTCCCGCAGTGTCTCCTCGCCGTTACAGCCAGCAGACACCGGAGGGCGCTCCGGAGCCAGAGAGACAAAGGGGGGGGGGGGGCGCTCCTGATGAGGCCTCCCCTCCTCCTCCTCCCCCTCCTCCTCCCCCCTTTCCTCCCCCCCTCCTCTCTGTTCCAAAGGTTCACTGATAAAGCTTCCGACAGAACACCAAACTAAAGGCGCAATCTGTATCGAATGACTGTTTTACCTGCCACACACACACACACACACACACACACACACACACACACACACACACACACACACACACA
>JASSRZ010000060.1:5263606-5326558 GCA_032164315.1 Malacoctenus gilli
CCCCCCCCCCCCCCCCCCCCCCCCCCCCCCCCCCCCCCCCCCCCCCCCCCCCCCCCCCCCCCCCCCCCCCGCACGGAGCGATATCAACAAGCTTGCATGTGGCTGATTAGCGCAGGACACTGCGCGGCCTCGTCCCAGCGTTTTGGTGGGTATTTTATCTTTCCTGCAACAGCAGCAAGGCCTGAACTCCGTGAGGGAAAACCCTCTTTGGTTTGATCCGTGCCTCCGCCGCCTGCATGTGTCTTTAATAAACACACTGTCCTGACTTCCTGCCTACTCCCCTCTGATCCACAGCTCTATTTACAGTTCCTGCATGGCCCTGCCAAATCAGGGCCCCTCAAATTGGGTAGTTAAAGAAACTGCGGCTGGAGAAGCGCATTTTATCACCAGATATGCCCAGAAATCAATGCACCCTCTCAAATGGCTGTCTCTTTATGGACCGTCAGGGAAATATGAGTGGAAATGGAGAGGCGGGAGGGCAGTGATGTGATATGAGTGAAAGCCTTCATTCCTGAGGCTCACCTCCCTGGTTTAAAATAGACATTAACATCAAGGGTCCCATTGGTTAAAACTCCCCGCTCTCCCGGCCCATTGTGTGCAGTCATGCAAGGTTCTGTACCCGATTACTGGACATAAAAGCCACAAAAATGAAAGTTTGCAACGCCGTATAAACGGACATTCATAACATTTGCAGGAAAGTTTACGGGATCATAACAACCAGAGGGAGATTATGCCAGATTACCGCAGCAAGTGTGGAAACCAAGAGGGAAAACACGAGGAAGAAGGCTGTAAGACACCGATGCTGAGCATCACTTTGTCACAATTCTACTGCAATCGGCCGCGTGACTCGTCACAAAAACATCGAATCTTTTACCACAACTGAATAACAGGGGAAGAAAAAAAGCTGACATTAACAACTGCTGACGGGACGGATAAGCAGGGATAATTCAAGCCAGATCCAGCAGATGAAGCCACATTAACCGAGCACACCACTCCTACACACGACCACCTGTAAAGAGCTCGTGTACTTGATCCCTTGTTGACGCCGTCTAAAGGTCGGCGCCTCGGGCCGTGGAAACGGCCAAGCGAAAGAGTGGCAACGGTCGCTCTTTATTTAGAGGCCCGTCCCCTCGGTTCAGCTCCAAGGTCACTGCATCACGCGACGGACGCCGGCTGCCAACAAAGTAGCCTATCAGTCATCAGCCTTAATGAATAGGGTGCGGTGTAAAAATAGATACAAAGACACGCAGTCACAACGCAGGCTTTCACTGGCAACGGTAGCAATGGCACTTGGCGACTTGCGCCGCTTATTATCAGTCCACATAGCGACGTCTTTTCATGTCCAAGACGGTTATCTTTAGTATGTTGAAGGTTACATTTGTAGCCACGTTGGGCTGCAAGCACAATGAGAAAAAGACAGACCCAGAGGAGAAGACACAGAAAAAGACAGGACTCCCAGTCAGTGGGAGACAGTTAATAGGTCAGACTTTACACTTTGGATTCGTTCTTCGGAGAGAACGCAGCTGATTTGAATGCAGATAGTCACAGAGAAGCCATAAGTTATGAGTGCATGCAACTTCCCTTTGTACTTAGGACACACTCCTACACATTGCACCCCAAAAACTGTCCTCGCATCATATCTGCCAGTGCATTTATGAATATGTATAATTATGTGTTGATATATGCCTGTTTCTTTGCCCTTGTGGGATCAGGACTGAACCAGTGCCAGTCATTAGAAACCCCCTCAAATGAAAGGATTAGCTACTCAGCTTGAATTTAAAAGTCAACTTAATACCAGACTGGGAAGCAGTGTTACTGCGTGTTCTCCGGGTGAGGATTTCAACTCGGCTCACCCCGACTGCATGCGGAATGACTGCTGGGTGTGGTCAGGAGTGCTCGCTGTGGTTACCCAGTGACGCCGCGGCGCGCGCAGCCAGTCGGTGGTGATCCTTCCAACAAGTCGGAGCAAGTCAAAGACCACAAAACTGCGCGAAAGGACACCACAGCCTCGCTGGTCAGTCGCGACTTGAAGTTTTGCCCCCAAATGCTCCCTGCTGCCGCTGCGGCCCCCCGAGGAGGAGCTGTACGGCGACGGCGTCCTTTGACAGGAGTGTCGCTTTCCCTTCACCAAAGCCCAACCGGTCTTTAGGCGTCGTAGGTGCAGGGGCAGCAGATGGCTGCCCACCCCCACCCCCCCCCTTGCCTCAAACAGAGCGGCTCCGCCAGCTTGGACCAGCACACATGTTCCCTCAGTGCAATTAAGTCTAGCTGACCCCTCAGAGCCCCCTGCGTCAGCGGGGTGTTTCCGTCGCGTTCCTCCATGCAGATGCTTGCACCGGTGTGTTCCGCGCGCAAACCCTTGCCACACGTGTCACACTGTGCACATATGGCCGCTCCGTGTTCGGCATGTTTAATAAAGCCGACATGTTTTAGCAGATAACGTTAAGGCGGCGGGAGACCGAGGCTAAATTGACCATCCGTATGACAAATAAAGCTGTTCAGTTCTGGCGCTCACGCTGCACGGTGAGCATCGCAATGCAGGCGGTCAGGAAATATAATGATATACTGCACGGAACGTGTCGGAGAAATGCGCGTTCGTTCTCCCGTGGTTATTTGTTTGGGTTGTTTGGGGTAAAAAAAAACAAAAAAAGGGGGGGGGCTTTGTTCCCCCTGCAGCTCCTAAATCAAATTCTTGTTTTTGATTGCGAAAACAAATCACTCACCATTTGCAATTTGACTCTTGAAACGGCACCTCGCCCTGCCTCTCGCCGCCCCCCCCCCCGTCCATATGTACGGTAAATATATCTCTTTATTTGCATGCGCAGTCGGCGCCGAGGCATGACAATAAAAGAAGCAGCTTAATATATCAAAAAAATCTGTCTTATTTATTGGCATCTGAAGTGTTTGCTCGCAACAAAAATCATTCCCATGCCAAATAGTCTTTGTAAGGCTTGACTGCTATTTACTGTCATGCGTCTCATTTTAGTGTTATGGGTGATTATGATGGGGAGGCCTGTGCAGCCATATATTAGCATGCGCTGAATGAGCTGTGGGACATGATGCCCCGTGACTGCGAGGTAAATGAAAGCGGCTTGCTTATGCAGATGCATTTACGGCCTGACACGATGCGAAAGGAAGCCGCCGGCATTATGCGGCGACGCGGTGCGACGAAGGCCGCCGTACGTTTCCGCGTCGATCTCTCGCTCCATCAACTTGGTGGCGCCGCACGGTCACCCGATAGGAACGATCTTCCTCCAAACTTTCTTTATTGTTGAGGAGGGAGAGGAGGAAGAGGAGGGGGGAGGGGGGGGGTCCGGTTTGTTCAATCTTTCAGTTTAGCGTCCATAAAATTGGGTAGATGCAGAGAGGCTTGGCCGTTGTTGTCCCGATTCCAGCGGCGGAACCTGAACGCATCAGCGCGGCTGTCACTCGATGGGCAAATTGCCGTGGTTCCCTCTGTCCTGCAGCGCGCACTGGGTCAGACTGGGCCCGATCTGCCCCTTTCATCCAATTAGGAAATGAGTTAAAGCCCTTCACTTGTGCTGACAGACCCAGAACTAGACACACACACGCACGCACGCACACACACACAGGTGCTGGCCACAGCATATGCCCCATCACCCACGCTCTTTCTTAATTTAGATCTCAAGTAGGATAACCGGTCAAAACACACATACAAACACACGGAGGGATAAATAGACCGTCTGTCTCCCCACTTCCCGCCTCTGTCTGCCACATGGTGCAGACACACATCAATTGATTCGGCATCTCTCTTCCCGTCCCCCTCTCTCTCTCTCTCTCCCTCCCTCATACACACAATCACATACACAAGCATGAAGTCCCTCCCCCGGGGATGAAATCACTTACACACACGCACACACAAATATCGGGTGGCTCGTTGCTGGAGTGGACAGGCCTTTGTGAGATAACGGGCAAACGCAGCCTGACAGCCTCGGCTGGGCCATTATTGAATTGCAGTGAAGACTATATTACTTTAGAGTGAGATAAAAGACTACATACAAGACGGATGGATGGGGGACATCAAACAAGACTGTGTCCGGATTGTGCCAGGAGTAATCCGGCTGAAGGCGGTGGTGATTTCCCCCAGGCCAGGTGCCATTTCTCCTTGAATAATTCTTACGAGGGAATCCAGCGGCGTCTTGTTTCTTGGATTGCTGTTGCACAAAACTCAGATGTTATGATTGGAATTCTTCAAAATCATTTAACTTCATACGGCGCGCCCTCCCGACTGAAGGGGGGGGGCGGCGGGGGAGGAAGAGGGGGTTGTTTCCCGACTGCGAATGGGGAGGGGAGGATCCTCGGGGGAAATACTTGTGATGGTGTTCGGGAGGCTGGGCCTAGAATGCAATATGGATGGCGCCGAGAAGCCATCTGACGCCGGGGAAGCATTTGGCACCTCGCGTCATCCGCCGAACTTGTTTGCAGTCAGAGGCGTCTTTGATCTCCAGACAAAAAAAAAAACAACAAAAAACATTGTAAACAGATGCTTTGTGTTCGCTCACTCTCAACATCTTAGGCGGCAAAAAGGCTGACAGGAACGATGATGATAACGCTCTGACGGAAGGTGATCATCACTCACTTCAAAAGAGTGGAAATTAACAACTATAAAACAAAGCAGATCTCCCTATATGGAGCACAACTCACGGCGCCGCCGATTTCTCTCCGTTTTATTATCTGCTGCAAGGTGACAGCACTCTTTTTGTAGCTGGCAGTGCTGAATGGCATTGGACTTGACAGTGATGCTGGCACGTCGTTAATCAAATATATATGCATGGAAATCATCGCAGCGCCCAGCCATAGGTTATGCTCAGGTGGCACGGAATAAAATAACTGGGGTGAAAAGAGGCTTTTTCCACCCAGATCCAATACAGTTCCCGCCGAATTAAAAAACAAGGCTGGCTCCAACATAAATCCAGAGCCAGCATTAATAAAATATCAATGCTCAGTGATATGGGAAAATTGATCTATTTCAGACGGTTCTCAGAATTACAATGCATGAGTCATGGCGATCCGAGAACCTCCAGGATGCCAGCATGACAAGCTGGGAAGACGTCTCCAGGAGGACGGCCGACATGTTTCGCACGCCTCGCGCGTCGGGCTGCACGCGAGTGACATGCGTGCGTGTCGGATGGGCTCCCCCCTCTCCCCCCGGTTTCGTATCCGCGTCGGAAAACATCGGCGATGTCAATCGGCGCCGGCGACTCGGCGCGGCGCTTTGAGGATGAGACGCGAGTCGTCGGAAACGCACGTGCAACACACGGGAGTGCCTCGACGCCTGTTTGCGAAGAAACAGCCGTCCTCTGTTGTCTGCTTGCTTGTCAAAATACACCCACTTCTGGCATTTATTACTAATGGCTGCTTCTGCGCGCCGCAGCTGTGTGAGGGAGCTGCCTCATGCTCGCTATTTATAACCCCCGACATGTAAACAAGCAATCACGACTCCGGCGGAAAAACCGCCGACGACTCGGACCGGAATTACAAGGCTCTCCTGCCACCTGGTGATAGCCGGCTTCTGAGCCAGGGAAGGCGAAGCACAATTGGTTCAAGCGCAGCAGTGCAAGTCTGCGCGCTCGCGATGTGACCGCGCACATTTCCACACTTTCGCGACCGACTTTGGGAGGTATTTTGGGCGGAACGCGCAACAATCCTTTTAATACTCGTCTAAAGGCACTTCTGCTGCTGATACACGCACAACCGTAATCACCGCAACTCCCTTTAAATAGTCTTCTTGCACGTATATAAGTTTGTGTCTCTGCTCAACAAGATCTGACAGGTACTTCTCCGTGGGACGGAAGTTTCCACTCGCGACGTCCGACTGATCTTTTTTCCGATAAACTTCCCTCGTTGCGTCCCGTCCGTTTGATAAATCACGTTTAGTGGGCTTCCTTCGTGGAGCGATAATGGCCAAGAAACTTTGTTTTTGCCCGCGTCCTTCAAGACGCCCGGAGCAGTGAGAGTCTCGGCGAGATACTTTTGCACAAGGTCCAAAGAGTTTGTCATTTGCAGCTCCATAAAATTCTTATTCTTATCTCGTCGGAAGCCTTTACAAAATTACACCTATATACACAGCGTGACATTCTGCGTGAACTAAAGGTTAAGCCCCGCTTTTTTTTGCTCCCTTTCTTAAATATGTTTTATACTCCTTTGACTCCCTTGCGCGTCCCGTCGTCTTTGTCCCCGATCGCGATCGGAGACGGCGGCGAGGCGCCTTTCTGTTTCTCCGATTGGAAGCTAATCGGAGAGGATCCCCCTCCCAACAAAGACAGACCCATTGTCTTATTTATTTGCTGACGTGATTCACAACACGATAATAATAATTAACTGAGGTTATTAATTTTTAATGAGAGACCTAAATGGTGTGCCCCGAGGGCCTATAACCCCTGGTTTTAATTAATATGCGGTGGGTGCACATTAGGCTTTCAATTAGAGTGGGGGGAATGGCCAGGCAATCACTGAGCGCTTTTAATCCATATGCTCATCAAGGGTCCAAGTCATGCCTTTTTAATCAAGCACTCCAGACCAGAAAAGAGCCAAAACACATGTCCATCAGTCATTCGGGGAGAACAGCGCGAGCCATTCTGGACTTCAAGAAAAAGTGCCGTCTTTTAATGAGCTTGGCTAAAGACGGGCAACGTGGCGTGTAACAGCGAGGGATTTCAGCGAGGGGGAGGGGGGGTAGGGAGAAAAAAAGAAAAGGGAGAGTTTTTCCAAGACGAGCTGGGAGGGAGGGAGGGAGGGAGGGAGGGAGAGAGGGGGGGAGGCGGGATTAATGAGATGCAAATTAGTCCCCACTTTTTCACAAAAAAAAAAAAAAACGCTGACAGCTGAGGCGTCACTTTGACAGGGGACACTGTCAGTCCAACGAGCCCCGAATAAACACTTCTCTGTTTTACCAACCAAACAAATGGCTTTCTTCCCCGAGCCAAGAAGTGGCACATTCTGCCGGCTTGCCGCAGGTGACTCGGCGTCTTGCGCGGAAATGAGAATCCGGCGCCACGAGGAGACATCCCGCGCGCACGCATGTTGGACGAGTGTGTTTGTACATCTTGTACGACAAAACCCCCGCTGCCGTCTCATCCCGAGAACACACACAAACGCGGCAAGGCGGCAGATTCATCAAATAACTTCTCAAGGTATGCGTGGAAGGGACTCGAATTCGACTCCTCCGTGAGCCTGGGTAGAATCTCGTCTGCCAGTCCCGTTTTGTAATCAGCAAACATGTTTGCGAGACGGGAAATGTGGCATAAACCCCGACCCCCAAAAAAATTAAAAATAAAGAACCCACACATTTATTCAGTCTTGTAGCAAAGCAAAGACATCAGCCGCAGACGTAAAGTGCTGTGAGGGGATCCATTTTCAAGCCTCATCAGAAGAAGAAGAAGAAGAAGAAGAAAAAAAAAGAGAAGAGCGCACAAGCCAGCCTGAAAGAACATCAAAGTGTTTCACAACTAGAATCACTGCGTGTTTGTCTGAATTAGTGAAGGGAGGAAAAAAAGGGAAAGAAATTGAGACTGAGCTGTGACAGAGAGTACCTGGAGGGGGGGGTGGCGAGGGGGGTAGAGGGGGGAGGAAGGGGGGGGGTGGCAAGCCTTATAGACAGAGAGCAAGTCAATAGAAACATAGACAGGTAGACAGAGAAATCGAGGGGCGTTGTGCAGCAGCTAATGCACACCAGCAATTACGGGCCATCATAATCACAGCATCCAGTGACAACATAATCATAGCACAATCAGGTGGCGAATCAGAGGCAATTTGCCGAGTATCTCCACAACTTGGAGGGGCTGGAGAAATCCCCCATTTGTGTGCAGCGGGCTGAGAAAGCTTAATTATCCTGATGAGAGGGTGGCAGAGAAGGGACCAGCGACCCCGCCGTGCTTCGAGCCACCTATGAGACGCGCGCACGCACGCACGCCGGCGGCGACGGATGCCTGCCTGCCTGCCTGCCTGCCGCCGCCGCCGCCGCCGAGGCCCTCCAGACACCTGGAAACCGGGTCTGCGTGCGCCGCGAGGAAATTCCTTTGTGGCGCCGCAGCGCAACGAGCAGGTGTCAAATTGAGCCCTGATTGAGGAGACAAGGCAGAGCAGATGCAAGCGTTTGTCGCTGGTGATTCGTTCCCGTGATTTCCGCTCTTGCGCGCGCGCGTGCGCAGGTCTCCGGCCGAACGTGTTTGTATACATGTGCGCTTAAAGTACTGTGATTATGAACTACAAGTACGTCCTTTTGCCTGTTACACGGGCTGATTGTCTCGTCAACTCCTGGCTGCTGGCAGAGATTGCGAGCATAATGATAATCTGAGAATTCATAATATATTCATGTGCAGGGAATGCCAAATTCGAAATGTACAAGGGGACGGAAATAACTGCAGCGAAGGCGAACAAAAATGTCTGTGTTCACTGAAAAAAAAAAGAAAAAAAAAAGGAAATACCTTTGGGTTATGTTATTAAACTTAGAAATGAACAACAAGGAAACTGAATTAATCTCCACCATGAAGGGGAGCCAGATAATTCCAGTTGAGCAAATTGAATTGGAATGTAAATGTTAAAAATGATCCACACGCCGTCCCTGGGTTCCTACGAGCACGGGCTCCGGATTCAGCCGGCGCCTCTCCCTCCGTTGCTCAAATATGTGGATAACAACAAAATTAATTATACATATTAATGCTTGCTTGCCAATTTTTCACGCGCATCTCCCCGAAAAAAACGGCTTTCTTCAAAAAGCACCCATCCAGAATTTGAACTAACTAATCTCCAGTTGCCGGGGGGAGAGAAAACAAGCGCTTTGAGGGAATAAGTTACATTCTGTTGCGGCGTTTACACGTGTGGCTGAGCACAGAACTTCAGAGTTGGCATTTCAATCAGGAGCCATCAGAGGCATCCTTGGCAGATAAGAGGAGCTGCACAGCCTCTTCTGCTCTCAACTCTAATAGTGTGTTTACGCCGGAGATACACTCTGCATACAGTAGAACGAATCGGGGGGCTGCACTGAAGCCTTCCGCTGGAACTCGGCTCCCACCAGATGAAATTCTAATCAAAGGAGCAAGTCTCACGTTTGCTCACTTCCTCTGCAGAATAAACTCTTGGAGGACAAATATTATGAATGTAAGAACAGATATTACGCATTCGACTTAAATGACTCGTGACTAAAAGGTCGGAAATGAAACGAAGGGGTTTTTTTTGGGGCAGAAAGCTTGACAAAGCTCTCCTAAAACGCGATTGCAACCAAACAACCCCACAAAAAGGACCCGAACCAGCCGAAATGAAAGGTCTGGAGTCGGGTTCGAGTCGTGCACTTGGAGTCAATCAGCCATCTGCGATGGTTTCGCGCTGTCACGGCCGTGCGCGGTTTGCTCTTCAAAACTCCTCTGTGATGTCAGTTTTCCTGGACGGCTCCCAATATCCTTAAGGCTTATTGGAGTGCAGCATCCACAAAGGACGCCCAAACATAACAGGAAAAGTTGGACCTCTTCCTGCAGTGAAGTATCACCGAATTTATAGGTGTGTTGTGCACTGGGGATTCGCACCCTCGGCATAACAGGTTTATTTCACCCGCTGTAAAAGATTCATTGGCATGATCGTTGGAATTGACTTTTAAGTGACCTGCTTGCTATAAAAATGAGGCTAATTATGCCGGGATGTGCGAGTGTCACCTCTGTGAAAATATCTCATCTATTGATGCCTTAATTTTAATGACACATGCGACCTTTGGAAGTCACACCCTTGAGCAAGACAAATACGGACGCACCGATAGGTTCGGCGGTGCCGCGTGCTCGCCTTGTCGTTTGCCTTCAAAGAACGTCGGGAGGACGCCGTTATCTCTTCACTGGCGTTTTCAATCTGCTGCGCTTCCAGAGTGAAAAAAAAATGTCCTTTTCAATTATCAATCGGGTGTTATTAATACGCACGCCGCTTAAAACAACGATTAATGCAATGAGAGGGCTGGGAAGTCGTGCCATTACCACAACAGACATTTGAATTGCTGAAACAGACGCATTAACCAAAACAGAGTCCACAACAGAGGAATCGATTGACATCCTTCCACTGACGACAAGCAGCTGTTCCGCAACCATCAAACTGCAACTTCTCCATCTCCAAGTAACTTCACAACATGTGCTGCTTCCTTTGCACTGCCATCAACAGTGTCTTTTATGGCTTCAAATGGGAAGTCAGCGTTTCCTTATGCGCGCCTTTGATCCCCGAGATAAACTTTGAAGAAGAGGTCAACAGCGTCACACTTATTTGATCACTGTTTGGGAGACGATTGTGCTTCGGAAAGGTCTCTTCTAATTTTAGCCTGTCAAAAGAACACAATAAATATCATATTTTGCCAGAACCACATACACGTGTGCTCCATATCTTTGATCCTTTGTGTACGTCACACAAAATGCCAACAGAACGAGCCCAGACACACACACCGATGTCAGCCGAGGTTCACGCAAACTGAGGCAGCTGCCTCAGCTCCACGCAGCCTGAGTGAAAAGAGTCGTCCTTTCGCCTCAGTGCTGACGGACAATAGCCTGGATAGAAAAAAAAAAAAGATGAGGGATGAGTGAAACAACCCAAGTTCCTGTAAGTTTAGCGCTCCGTCCGTTTGAGCTGCCACACAAACGGTCGACGCTGCGCGCGGCGGATGGGTGTTGATAGAGCAAACGTCTGCGCTGTCAGTCGGGGGGAACTTGATTGATGGCCGTTTTCAGCGGAAGAAACCGCAATATATGGAGGAGGAGACGGAGGATCCCAATATCCCAACGTGTCCGCAGGTACACCCTCCGCAGGAGCAGCGCCGTGTGCGTCCAAAAAACCCCTGCTGCACAAGCACTGTAGCAACAATCACGATGGGGGGGTTCGGTGGTGTAGCCAGTGGCAGTTGGGTGTTGGGTGGAGGAGGTGTTTTCTGTCTGCATTAGTGGTAATCTGAAAAATGCAGCTTACCTTAATGTGATGCCACATCGGCCATTACAAGGCCTCAGACTCCTAATAAATCTACAAGCCCTCCGTCAGTGGCCGCCATCATTTGAATGACACTTTCGTGTTCAGGCAGAAATCACATCTCCCCCCCCCACTAAATTGACGCAGGCCAGTTTTCCATATCAGAGGTGCTCTCCAGCAGTCGAGTATGCGCGTTTCTGTTTGCATGTGTGTGTGTGTGCATGCGCGGCCGTGTGAGTGTGTTTGCGCGAGAGAGATCTCATTTCTGTATCGTTTCGGTGGTCTGATGCGTGCGTGGGACTCAAGCCCACAGCGGAGAGTCAATCTGAGACATCTATTATGCACTTCATCAATCTTTTTGGACTCTTGACATTTCACTAGCTGAACAAATTGTCAGTTATCAAAACTCAATTTCAGAAATGACATGTTGAAATTCACTCCTCCACCCACCCACCCGCCCACCCCCAAAACTCCTCCTTCACTCTTACTCACTCTTCTCCCCCCGCTGCCCCCCCCTCCAGCATATATCTTCCTGCATTTACCTCCGCAAGATTTCCTCCAAACAAATTCGCACACATGCACGTGTGTCCGCATACGCATGAGGACAAATGAAGTTCATTTCTCACCCCCTCAACTTCAGCCCCCCCCCCCTCCCCCCTCGTTGCTTATATAGCTTAGCGGCGGCGGTTATGTATGCAAAGAGTTAACGGCTGCTGGAGTTAATCGCTCCCGAGCTACCGGCGTTCCTGTGAGCAGATAAGGCTGTTTATAAATTGATTTGGTTATGCTTCATTGATAATAAAAGGAGCCGGGCTTTGTTTACCTAACACATCACAACACACAGGACACACACACGCACACACACAGAAACACACACACAAAGTCCTGTTTGCATCCCTTCCAGGGACGTTATGTTACTTACATTCATTTCTTCCAAACTGTAAGCATGTATTTATGTGAAAATCTATTGACTTCCCGTGTAGCAGGTGTTCCCGAACACCTGTGGATGAAACGCGAGCCACATGTGCACGTGCACATCTGTGGAAGTGCAAACTGTTACAGAAAGGAAGAGAGAGAAGGAGAGGCCCCGGTGGAGTGACAGGGTCAACCTTGAAGGAAAGGATGGGGGGTGGCGGTGGGGGCGATCATTAGTGTAAAGTAAAGGTGAAAGCAGGCAACACTGAAGGGGGCCTAATCCCTGTTCACTCCCGTTAATGAAAGTCATCAGTCACATTCCTATGCATACTAATGACGCGCACGAGTGCAACGATACATGCCCGAAACCTCGCACGCGCACGCACGCACGCGCGGGGCGGCTTTCCGCGCGCACGCCCGTCATGTGAAAGCACCACGAGGACTTTTGTATCTCATTCAAACAAAACTCGGCCCCCCGCGATTCCATCTGCGCGGGGACGGGCGGCGGAGCGTTTTGTTTGGTTTTCCACAGATTAGCGGCGAAGAAATGCCTAATCTCAAAGACCGATCTCCCACCGGCGTCGCCCGCTTCGTTCGGTGAGGTCATCCGGCATGCGACAAGCGATACCTTTGTGCTGCCCGCGAACGCACCGAGCGCCGCGTTGCCGACGATGACAAGCCTGAGGGGGCCTTCAAATGAAGTCTTGTAGCTACCACCTAATTTAAAAATAATGCGGTGAAAAAAAAAGGAGTGGGGAGAAAAAAAAAAGTTAAGGATGTGAGACAAAGATATGTGTAAAGATTAACAGTGCAAATGGCAAATAGTCGTTTGCAAAAATGTGACATTAGTTCCAAACGATTTGCTACTTTTATGATCCCTCCTTATCTGTTCTGGTTAAGCTGCCAGGTAAAATTACTTCTGGAAAGACCTGCAGGCTACACTTTGAAGAGTAACATTAGTTAGGTCACAATACAGAAAGCATTTGTTTGAGAGAGCTTATTACCCTAACTGAATGCAGCAACTGTGGGCGAAACTGCAAACCTCGGAAGGTGAAAGAACGGAAGAAAAGCTAGATTTCCAAGCATTTTTAAGCAAAGTTCAATGGAATCGAATTCGTGCTGATGTTTATTTTCAAACACTTGATTCGTCCTCCGTCTGTAATTGCTGCATGGCCCATCACGATGCATCACTGGGACAAATGTTTGAGGCAAAGCCTGACGGCAGACTTGACCTCCGCTTTCTCATGATGAAAAGGAATCATTTGTGTACGAGGGAATGAGAAAGAAAACACCACGTGGCTCTCTAATGACAAAGGTGACATCAGCATTACCAGTCAAACACTGTCAGTGGGGGACTGCATCAGTCAGACTGTGATTGTCTCACTGCCATGGATCTGGGTGTAATCAGGCCTCTCTCGACCCGTCTTCCAGCCCTGGCCAAAGCCGGTTGACCTCCCATACCGTCGGTCAGTGCCTCAGACTTGCCCACATCGCCAGAAGGTCTCAAGCTCCCTCTGCCCCACCTTTGTTGGTTTTCCACCGGGAACCGCGCAGCGCGTCCTCACTTCAGGCCGCGCCGGAGCCGCCGGGCTCTGTGGTCGAAGGGAAATTACCGACACCACCGGCAGTTTTATTTATAAGGCCATCAACCACGTATGGGAGCATTGTTGAAGGAACCAAATTTAGATGGATCGCACTGCCCCAAGAATCAAGCTGAAAAACACCCCATCTGCAGAAGTGAAACATTTATCCTCCTCGGGGACGGGATAAAGAGCTGCCGAGTGCTTGGCTTTGCTGTTGTCGCTGCGGCGGCGGCGCACATATCTGTCCCATTTCTGATTCCGTGATTAAAAGAAATATTGTGCGCTAATCCATTAAACAAGTAAAAACATCAAATCCTATCCTATCTAATCGGAGCCGAATCGATGCCGTAGCGTCGCTGAACTGATTCCTATCGAACCGGCTGCTATCGCCTCGTGAGCGTGGCAAATTTATTTGTATTCGTTTTTTTTTTTTTTTTATTGGATCACGCGCCGCATATAGGCCGACATATCTAATCGCTCGCCGGGCAAAGACACTCCTGGGCGTCGTGCGAAGCGGTGGGAATAAAGACGGAGCGTCTCGTCGCTCGGAAATCAAGGCGAAGCGACATTAGACGGAGTGTGACGCCAAGGAAAATGACACGTTTCTTGCAGGGATAAACGGAGATGATTATAGCAGCTGCATACGAGGTGAACTCTATTTAGTGCTTTTTAATCTTCCTTCGAGCAGCGGCAGTGTGAAATTTAATTTAGCGTTGCATCTGTCCACGTAACCTTGACGAGTTTTTGGAATCATTTGATTAGTCTCCACCTCTCGGAATAAGTCTGCGGATTTAATGACATTACTGTTACTTCTCCCGAAAGCAGCGAAAAAGCCGCGGCGCTGTCTGTGCAGCCATGCTTACGACGCCGCGGTCTGCGAGGAGGATCGATGCCTTTCGGGTCTGTTGGACTTTTCTGCAGGAGAATTACTTGCAAGTTGATCCAACAAATCCCATTCAGATGAATGCGGGTTTTTTGGGGGGTTTTTTTACAAGCGGGCCTGCCGTCTATCACGGCGCGACCGGAGCGCCAACGCGCCGCCGTTCGTCAGCCGGGCCGGATGACGACCGCACAGAGCGAGTTGATTTTTTTTTTCGGTTTCCTGCTGCAGATTTGTGCTTTCCGCTTAAAAAAAAATTTCCCGTGACCTTTTTCTGACACCTCCCATGGATGCGTTCCCCGTTTCGCAATAAAAACGGGTTGCATGGGAGGTACAGTAGATTACGAGATCAGACGCCGCTGCCCGGGGAACAGTACTGGCTCAAGATTTATGATGATCAGGAAGCTCATCAGCAGAAGGGAGAGGGAGAGAGAGAGAGAGAGAGAGAGAGAGAGAGAGAGAGAGAGGGGAAGAAAACATTGACTGAGAGGAAAACTTCCAATAATCATAAACATCCGGCTCGTATTCCCTGAACAGTGAGTCCTGTGTGCAGCTCATTAGCATTCAGCGGACCCACCAGATTACTCCGGGCACTCTGTAATTTGCAATAAAAAATAAAGATGACGCCAAAACAAAAACAAATCTGAGCTGATACAAATTAGGAGGAACGCGCTTGGTTAGTCTGTCAAAGCAGTAAATTTCCCCGCGCCACGTGAAAAAAAAAAACAAAAAAAAAACCCCAGGTCGCTCGGCTCCCGAACAGGCGGAGGAAATTAATGAGCTGTCTGTTTGTGTGACTTTATTCCCCTTGTATTTCCACCATTTTGCCTGGACAGCGTATCAATCTGCCTTTACGGTAATGATGCCTCAGTGCTGGGAATTATTATATTAAAGCGATCGGGCTCATTTTGGTTGTGCGAGGGGAAAGTTCTCCGGGGACGGGCGCACGGCGAGAAAAGTGGTTTGAAACAAACTACACAGACACACAAAGAGGAAAAAGCGGGCTTTCTCGTCCCGCACTGCAGAAACAACATTTCTCTGCCGCGTGTAAAGAGTCACTTTTCACTCAAGAGTTGTCGCATTGAACATTTATCACATCTCCACACATGGCCTCAGCTGGTTTATCAGCTGAACCAGTGATGTCACCCAATCCGGGGACGTTTTAATGAAGCCAATCCTTCCCCCACCGCTGCCAGTGAGGGTCTCTCAGCATGGAGGCTCCGGCTGCTGGCTGACACCCCGATAAGCCAGACCTCTCACTCCGGCGCCGCGCGCCGCTCGTGCTGACTCATCACTCGGCCTTTCAGATTAAGAGAAAAGGTCTGGCGGGTGTCGCCGCGTGAGGGCTGAAACGCCACCTGCCCGTCTCGAAGCCGACATAACCTCTGTTTACGCTGATTGAAACATGCTGATATGGGAGATAGCCAATGGGGGTGAGGGCACAAAAAAAAAGAGAGAGAGAGAGAAAGTTGGAATACAGACCAAAATAGGTTAGGGAATGAAACGCTTGCTGATGCTGCACTAACGTGGCAGATGGGAAATGAAATTGTCGCCTCTTTCTGCTGTGTCCCCTCCATCTTTTCACCCATCCATCCATCTCGTGATCTGTCCTCCTGCAGCAGGGAAAGCAGGGCTGGGAATATACGCCACCTGAAGCTTTTAAATCAGCTCTTGGGGGACGTCACCCCGTGTCCCCGAGGACTGCGACTCGCTTACAGAGTCCTAACCTGGCAGCGAGTTGACCTCCCTTTGTCAGCCCGCTGGCCGCGGAGCAGCGCCGAGGCACTGACGTATGCAGGACAGCCGTCTCCGAGCCGGGCGCTTTTTGTATGCATTAAACAAGTTTGCGATACGTGTAACTGTAGGAAAACATCAGTGCTCGTCTCTGGGAGCGGCATTCTAAACTACTAAGCTGTTGTTCTCATTTCTCTGCTCATGTTTCACTTGAGGTCGATAAAACTGACATTATGGGCCACTGAGGAAGCCACAACGGGTTGTAAAAATGAAAATGCAGGAAAATACAGACAAGATCAAGGAAAGTTGTGAGCAAATAGCCACCGTGTCCCTTGGTTTTCGCAGAAATGCTCAGCAATGAAACAAAGGGAAAAAAAAGAGCTCAGCTTTCATATAAATGGGAATCAAGCGACATTCTGCAGAGTCTGCTGCAACACAAAGGAAGAGCCGAGACGCTGATTGCTCGGCGGTCAGGAATAAGACGGACAACCGGCGATGTATGGCTGCTGAACTCTCCCTTTCGGGTGGGGATGTTTCTCAAATGAAGGCAGGCGGAGCCTCACCTCCGCAGGACGCCAGGCAGCCCGCCAGAATAGCAGATCCCATCCAATTACAGAGCACAGCACCTAAAGCACGCGCGGAACCGGCCAGCTTGGGCACAACAGAAGGCTGATCAGGCATCAGACGATGTTTGACAATCTGCATTTTTTTTTTCTTGCTTGTGAGAGTTTTGACTGTCTTCACGACCCCAATACACATTTTGTTACGGTCAAAATATCGAGACACCATCATGACTAATTGCATGGAAGCAAACAAGGTGATTTGTGCCGTGTAAATCCCTTTATTTCCACACAGTGCTGACATGAAGCTGACTAAAACAGTCGGACAGCTAGTTCTGGCTTTGTCACCTTCACATAAATCCCTGACAAGGCTGTCGGAGGATATTTACAGATAGAGAAGGCGTCAGGGGACGGCAAAGTGCTGAGTTAAACCTCCCTCTCACCCCCACTCTCTTCTTTTCCATCGCCGAACACAACAAATATAAACATATACATTCGCCAAATCAGTACGGTGGCTGGGATGCATGGCTGGCGACAGGAGGAGGAGATGCGAGAAATAATCCATCATGCCCACAAACCGAAATAGCAACCCGAAACCTCTGCGGACATCCCGGGCTATGTTTTCGAGGCCGAGAAACGGGACTGCGAGGAGGCTTTCTATAGGACCCTTGAGCGCCTCAAAGATTATGGGATGATGGGAGGGGAGAAAAAAAAGGAAAAAAAAAATCTCTTCGTCTGTTCCCCAAGCTTGGCTGAGGTTCTTATTGCCGACTACGTATCCATTACTGCCTTCCTCCGGTGCCCCCCGCATCAATACGGTCCAGAGAAAATCTGGTATGGCGGCACCTTCCATTGACAAAGCATGTCTGGGTGGGTCGATAGTGTATTAATATGGGACAATGGTGGTCGCCACGTGTGGCTCGCACCAGTAGGCCATATCGGAGTCTCTAGCACGCCCAGGGGCTGTGTGAATGGCCTTGAGCTCCACTGGGGCAGTGGATGCATCTTGTGTGTCTGTGTGTTTGCGTGCGTGCGTGTGTCAGCGCACGCCATTGTGTGTCTGTGCTCGCACTGTTTTCAGACCCAGAAGTCCCAATAAGTGACTAGCAGACCAAAGAGAGAGAGAGCAAGTGGGAGAGAGAGAGAGAGAGAGAGAGAGAGAGAGAGAGAAAAAGAAGAAACCCAGTCCGCCGCTAACAATGTTACTGTCTGACTGGGAGCACCACAGAAAAGCATGCAACAGGGAAAATGACCAACCTGTTCATGCTTGGTGGGCTTTGCAGCGGTCTCGCTTGAAAACAAGTTTGCAAGTACATGCACACAGAAGCGCTGTGGCTTCCCTCAAAATGGAAAGTGAAAGTTTACTTATAGTTGGAGAAACTGCAGCAGCTTTATACAAAACAACTCTTAAAGAAAGAAACATGTTTTTTTTTTTTTTCCCCAAACCTTGTATCACAGGTCCATATGTAAACGTCTATGTCAATTCCAACAACGCTCGTGCTTATTTATGGGCCCGTTGCTTCCCACGGTCAGAGACCACGCCGCCATGTTCGGTCATCAACAAAAGCTTGCTTAGCCGAAATAGGTTTTGTCAGTTCAATCCATTTGGTAAAGCTACATGGCCGTGGTGGTATTAGATCAGCACATGGTGCTTTGTCACTTTTGTCCTTGCTTAATTTGGTTAAAAGGAAAGGGAGTAAATCATTTTTATCACACGGCCCATGCAAATCTGTCTGAATATGTGACAATGGAAACATTTATTCATTAAATGCAGCAGTTTCCCAACGCACCGTGTGTCAGGCGTTTGTTGTCGTGTTTTTTTTTCCTCCTGCTGGGAAGGAGTCAACTTAAACTGCACGATTCAAGCCAGCAGCCGCCGCACCGCCTGTACTCTAAACCACAACTGACACTCTAAACCATAAACACACATGTTCAGTCACACATTACATGTCCCGTCTTGTGCATGCTTGCAGAAACTCACCCGCGCGCGCACACACACATATGCTCGCCGAGTCAGGTGATTTACTGGTGCAGATGAGGCCCTGGGAGTACCTCTGCCACCACAGCACTCAAATCAAAGCTGTCAACAGGGACCCTGGAGGAAGGGAGGAATCAGAAAATATCTCCTTGCTTTTCCTCCTCACCATGACCTGTGTGTGGAGACGTGATGGTGTAAGGGCATATATTTTGTGTTTATGTGTGTGCGTTGGGCGTGTGTGTGTGTGTGAGGGGGGGGGGGTGCACAAGTAATGTTTGAAAAGGTGCCCAAAATCTATCAGCTGGCTATGGGAAAGAGGGGGAGGGGGGGGGGGGGTCGGAAGCCCGGTTCATCCTCTCTCTCGCTTTCTCTCTCTCTCTCTTCGCTCGGCCGTTATACATTGAGAAATATATGCCTGTGGATGCACGGTGGCCAGAGGCTTGTTTACTTGCTAAACAACCTTGGTAGCTGAGTGGCATTTTCAGCGATGCAGCGAGGAAGATTGACTGTCTACCTGCGCTTGGGTGGGTGTCCACAGCCCCCCATGCATTCTTTACTGTCCCTGCCAGCTTGTTTGCCTCCCATTACATACCAGCTCACCTCACAGGCAAAAAAGAGAAAAAAAAAATCGCACAGATGCCGTTTGTGTACTCATCTGTGGGCTTACATACGCATATGCAAATACAAATACGCGGGCGCACAAACACACACACACAACTCGCACTCCAGCCCATTTTCATCCAAATGAATTGGCTGCTCCACACGTGCGTGATATCTATCCCACCCCCGAATCCAATTTCCATGTTGATGAAACTGAATTTACAGTATAAATGCATCTAAACATACTGGTGTGCGAGGTGTCTATTATAATACAGCTGATGAGTGATTGCACGGGTTTTACCGTGCCATTATCATTGTAATCACTGTAATCATTTGACCCTCTTTTGGCCATTTCAGTGAATGTGCAACCTTCATACCTGGCAGTAGCTCTGTGTGTGTGAAACCATGCAGGAATGACTTGGGGAACGGTGCAAATTGATTTAGGGAGGCAGGGGAGAAACGCCTGCCAGTTTGCTATCAAAGTTCATGCATTGTATTTACCCGAGCCCGATTACCTTAACAAGGCACATATATCACATAATTAATCCAGAAGATTACCATCAAAAATCCATAAACCAGTAACATGCTTCCTTGCGCTCTGCCATTAATTATGTTTGTGGCGCTGAAAAGGAGAGATTGGAAACGGAGACAAAGAAAGGAAGAGGGACACGTGTGATAGGAAGACGCCGGCTGATCACGCCGCGGTTCATCTGGCTGAAATTATTTTGCATTATTGATGATTTTCAAGACGCAAAATGAACTTCTCAGGCGGTTCAATTTTCCGCGAAAAATCCTCGCCTCGGCGACGAGACGCCACCCTCTCTACATGATGTAGCGTCACATCAGGCTGCGATGGGATGATACATGCACCACATACTCGGATGAAAAAAAAAAGAACCCAGCTGACTACTCTATTACTGATCAATTTTGTCGGATTGTATGAAATTCATCTCAGCTGATTGAGGTTTCGAGGCGCAAGGGGTCGATTTCTAAAGCCCATTATTTTCTGACTGACGGATATAGACGGTGTCAGCTAGACATTCAGGCCTCCAGGCATAGCTGGAGGACGGCAGTGGGACCCGTTGCCTGACTTTGATTCCCCCCTCAGCCAAGCGCGCTCTTTCTTCCAAAACATCTCTCTCTCTCTCTCTCCCCCTCGCGCTCTCTCTCGGCCAATCGACCGACTTTGTTGCGGTTTTGTCTCTCAAGGTAGGGAGTGCTTTAAAATAATCGTACATCTTTCAGAGGAGTGTCTGCCAGTGTGTATAACATCTTTATCACTCTTGGTGCCGGGCCGGTTTGGCCAGCCTTGCCGCCGGCGTGTTCGACAAAAGAGGGAGAACCCTGTCAAAAGGTCACAGCCTTGAGCGCAAACGAGAAGACAAAGCAAGACGCTGAAGTCAAAACCTTCAACGCCGACTGCTGGTTTCTTAGACCGTAAACCGTTCCTTTGTTTGGAAATGTTTGCAATTGATGCGGCGCGCTCAGACGACCAGATTGATAGATCAGAATCCTGCAAGAGTTGCTCTGATTTGAAGGTTTTTTCTCCTTTGCGTAACCTCGTGTTCCTTTCACTATTGGTCATTTTCAACATCTTTCTCCGTGGAACCGACTTTTTTGTCTTTGTGGATCTTGTGCATCTCTTTCTCTTCTTTTTCTCATCTTCGTTCAGAGACTGAGTGCCCCCCCCCCAACCCCTCCTTGTCTCTCTTCTTTCTGCATGATGGTGATGGATGGGACCTATGGATGAGTGGGCTGTGAGAGGGGCTGTGATGAAGACTGGCCTTGAAGGGAAGAAAGTGAAAGTAAGATGTGGGCGGGACGAAACGAAAGAGAGGGGAAAGTAGGGTATGCAGAAAGAAGGGCGGGGAGAGTGGGGGGGGGGCAGCGAGAGGTGGAGGACACAAAGAGAGCTAGATGAGGAAGACAAACCGAACGGAGTGAGAGAAGACGGTGACGGGTGTCGGCCTGAGGGGCTTGGCTCTGAAGGTTAGAGGGCCTGCGCTTGCTCGGCCCGGTGCCTGTGGCTCTGCCTTGACAACAGATCTGGTCCTGGCTTGATCCAACTCAGTGTGATGAGCTGAGACGCTACTCTGAATGCTGAACATCCCCGATCTGAAGACCAGACTGCAGAGACTTTACAACAGCTTGTGCCTTGTTGAAGTCCACAAGACTTTGTATTTTTTTTCCCCCACTATGTTTGCAAGTGTGTGTGTCCAGTTGCACCATCGGCTTTGTGTGTGAATAAAACGATAAAGGAATGTCCTAAAAAGTAAGCCAAACCTGTAAAATGTCACCGAAAGAACAATAAACTGTAAAAACGGACAAAGATACTCAAAAGTTACAGAAGCAATGGCTAAAAAGTTGTGCAAAGAACTTTAAAAACATCCAAATATAATCTAATCAGATTCTAGTATAGAAAACACAAAAGGATGAGGGGAGAGGGAGGTAAACAAGCTCAAGGTGTAAATCTTTTGCAGGGCACTACCTCGGAAGGGATCAGACATATTCCAAACGTAATGGATACCATCCGATTTGTACAAGGCACAATAACGCAGAAGAATGCTTCAATATTGAATGAGCAAATCTGTTTGACTCTGCTATATATCTTTACATCTCATTGCATCTCACATATAAATGCAGGGATCTCGAGATGATAGCCTAATTGTAAATGGCTATGATTTTCTACTGGCGTCATAAATATGCCACAGCCCATCCTGTCAGCAACAGCCCATCCATTCAACTTCCTGCTTGCATTCTATTACCCGGCAAGGAAATGAAGGATCCCACCAGGGGCCCTAAAGGAGATCCATTTAGAAGGATGGGGGCTGTTTCACTGGGAGATTTTTGACCCCTTTCACCTCAAAGCCTGTGGGGACTTCAGGGGGCTCACATAGATCTGTCAGTGACAGGGCCCGGGGGTCCTGACACCTGCACAGATGGGCAATGTGACAACGAGAGACGGAGGAGGCCAAGACTAGGTTTCTGATGACAGACCTCCGCATGTCCCACAGCTCCATGACAGGTGAGAAGGGTCAGGACGAAGTTCGATTAAAGGGGAATGCGGTTGGCATCTGCGGAACCACTCAGGCAGATGAGATCAGGGGATATTTTTGACGCATCATTTCAGCAGTAACCTTTATTTTAGTATTCAACCCGACAAATTTGAGAAAAGCGATTGTTTACATGCTGAAAACTAACCACTGCGTGTTTATTCCCTTCATTCTAATAGTAAGAAGTTTTGGTTCTTAGGTCTCGTTCAAAAGAACCATTTCCAGCCAATACGAGACAAAATCAAGGAGCAGTTTGCAGCAAGACCACAAAGGGAGGAAAAATAAGACTATTTCACAATCTCTCCTAAATTCAAAGTAAGGGCAGATTTAGAAATATATGCATTGAGTATCTTATTAAAATATATGTGGTGTTTGCAAAGCTCAAGCTTGAAATGAACCGAAACCTTTCCTGACAAGGCGATAATTTCAAACTAAAGCATCGCGTGCTACCGAATGTCTTTTCCTGGCTCGCGTGCCAAAAATGGAATTTAGTGGGTCATTTCGGCGCGGCGGCTTGCGTGGTTTTTTTCATAATGCACTCCTAACTGAGATGGAAAGGCAGCGCGAGCGCTCCGCGCCGCCCGCGCCAGACACTTGTTTGCACCGGTCCGCCCGATCCCTCAGACGCCGCCGGACTGAAACGTCGACGCCCCCCCCTTGAACGGAGCGAGCCGCGGTGACGATGTCGAGCCTTCCCGTCTCATGCTCCTACATGATCTAGCACAGGTAAGCCCATTAACATGGGGAAAAGGTCACTTTGAGAAGTGGAAATCAAATACAGGGATTTGGGCAGGGCCATTAAGGCACCGGGGCTATTAGTATTCATGCGGTGCAGATTAATGGAAAATATGAGCCCTACGGAGGGACCATAGTATTAAACTCGATAAGAGCCGATTTGCCCAACCTCTGACATCTCTGTTTTCCCACACCCTATTTCTACTCTTTCCTGTATTAATATTTATGATCGTATTTCTTCTTTCATTTAAAGGCACAATGCTTTCAAAATTGCAAGGTTTTGGGACTCACCCACCTGCCACTGCAATGATTGGCAAAAGGTGTATAAAATACTCAGCCAGGGGAGCCAACATTGCTCACCATGCAGAACATAGTCAGTGAGGCAAACCGTAATTACATAACTTGATATTCCGAAATGCTGATAATATTTCAAGATAAAGCCTTAAAAGTAATGCCGCTGCTGTCAGTCTATTCTAAATATAGACGCTGTTCGCTGGGATGTTTGAGGGAAGTCAGGCTTCAAGAAAGTTGAGGAAACTTCCACGCCTAAAAACCATGAATGGAGAAAAGTTTGCTGGATTTTTTAACGCAATAACAAAGCAGCTGTGACCCCTATGTGTCATTTAGTCACTCCCGGACTGCAACTGTGGAAGACTTCTCTTCGGTTTCACCAAAAACTTTACAGTGAAGCCAAAAGCCGGTGGACACAGTGGCAGTAATTCACCGGAGAGGTTTGTTTTCCGTCAACGCTCGATCGATGTGTGTTCCTCTGTGTCTCGCACTTCCCAAGCAGCCAGGACAGGTTTATATTTGGTGCGAGAAATCTCAGGTCCGCCAGACTGGCTGAAAAATCCAAACGCGCCTGTTACCACTCCTGGCAGTCCCCCACCCGACGGTGGCAACGCTCGCCCCTCCACCAGCTCCAACCCTCCCCCCACACCCTACGGTTGCCCCTCTCCCCCCCCTCCCAGCACACCCTGCCTTCCGCTCCATCTGTTGGCCAATAACCTGCAGCCCGCCATGCCGTTAGCGCACCTGTGCCTGCCACCTCAAATAGAGCTGTTTGACGCATGCAGGCGGCATGTAACCGCACACACAAACACAACCTATACCCCCGGACATACAGCCGGTGCGTGTACCCTCTTGTGAACATGCGTGCTGAAGAGTGAACCGAAGTTTGGAGCGGACGACTCTGCCTCGTTACCGAGTGCAGACGTGAAAAGGAGGACTTCATTGCTGCAGAGGGGAACTTGTTTCCTTTTCATGTTTCTTTCAAATACACTTGCTTCCTGGGCCGTGACCACGAGAGTACAATAGGCCTGCCTCAGGCCACGGCTCCCCTCTGCCATTACCTTACACGCCGCACGCTCCCATCCACACAGGGTACACATGCCACGGGGAGACGGACACCTTTTTCCTCATTAGTCGGGGAGTAATGGCAGCGGTCCACAGAGCCTTGCTCTCCATTCACCGCCCAAACACCTGTGCCCCATGACCAAGCGGCCCGCCGAGCCACCACCAAGACAAGTCAAAACATGTCGCTGCCACTTCCGTGGCCCCCCTCCCTCTTTAATGGCCATCAAATCATGCATGTGCTGATTACTTGGGCTCAAAATCCCCCCAAAATACCACAGAAAACACAGGCGGGATATGTTTCCTTTGTTTCAGTGAGAAAGTCACAAGTTGCGTTGAGATTTCAACACACTGCCACTAACTGCATTCACTTGACTGACTTTTACAGATTAACTCCAGTTAATGCATCCCAACTGGGTCCTGAATGGCACTCCTCCAAAAACAACTGCTTTAATCCTTCAGTTCAGGCAGGAGCATGCAGTTCAAACATCTGTCACACCGTTCGAATGGGACTCCAGCATTTTAAATGACACACTTTGAAATGACTGCACCCAACCACTTTCAAATTGGGAAAAAAAAAACTTTAGATAATTTAACTAAAACGTATACGTCCAGTAAATTCGGGGTTAGTGTGATGAATTATAACACACTGGTGAACCAGGACCAGGATTCCCTCCATTCAGCATGGAGAATCAGCGACTCCGATGATGAGCTGAATCCCTAATACGGCAGAAAATATAGATTACAACGGCTGGCATTTAAGTCAAAAGGAGGCTGAGGCCATAAAACTCAACTATTGAATGACAGGTCATTAGGAGGACATCTGTTCTATCTTCCAGGGATAAGGTCAACACATGAAATCAGCTGATGAACATGAGTGAGATTCAGTTCAGATGAGCGCTCACCATCAGGCACGGCGCACCTGAGACCAAGGTCTGTTTGGTGGTTGTGTTAATATTTCACAATGCAGGCTGATCTGGATTCAACAGGAGAAACTGCTGCTCTGAGGAAACTAACTTTATCCTCGCGCATAACGAACGGTGTGCTGCTCACACGTTCTTGTCAGGGAAAAAAAAGGCCACAATTAGTCAGCATTAGTCATAAATGAATAATTGATTTCCATTTGAAATTCAGATCAGCCAGCGTATTCCCGCGTGGAGGCCTTGGCACAACAAAAAGCTTGTCAGGGGCAAAGATGTATGTTTAAGTAATACTACAGGAAGCCCCAGCACAACCCCATCGGGGAGCGATAGCACCAGCTCGTATCAGCACAGCGGCCAAATCCCCCTGTACCTCTTGGCAGGCTGCATTCATTTTAAATTATCAAAGAAAAATGCTTTTTAAAGAACTGAGATCTTGTATTTTGCTCCAGCATCACTAACACGGCGACGCTGTGGTGCCGACATTCCTCTTCGTACCTGCTCGTTCTGTCAGGATTGGCCTCCGTAAAACCAAAGGGACTCGAAAGGTGGTGAAGAAACATCATTCCTCTTTCTCTTGATCAGCGACAATAAAGACAAATCTTACACATACTGTCAGAAGAGTACAGCTTGTTTTCTTACCGTACTTTGAATGTCTTTTATTGTCGTCTGTGAAAATATTAGAAAATAATTAGAAAGGGGAACTGACCACCAGTGTTTGGCTTTACTGTGCTATTTGGACGATATCGTTCCATGAATGCTGAACTTCAATAAAACATGTGAATATAAAGTCATAAATCATTGAGAATATACAGATTTCCCTTGAAACTGACTCCAAATAATTCCATTTTGATTCCAATATTGAACTGTGTAAATTCATTGCTGCGCCTTTAAAAAGCCTGAAACCTGAAACTCGCTCTGACAATGCCAATAAGAGTTCAAGTTTTTGTCTGTGTATCCCAGGCTGGAGAAAAAAACCCAAAACAAACAAAAAACACCCTCCCAAATGTCTCTCAAAAAAGGCTGAGCCGCTTGTCGAAATAATTCTGTTTTTCAAATTGCGGCACAACAGTTTTGCCTGCCAAAGACGTCTCCTATTCAAGGACCAAATGTTCGCTGTGTCGCGAGATGACCTCTCGACAGGCGAGCAATCACAGGCGTCAGCATCCGCCGGGCCCACGCTGCCTGGCTGAGCTCGCAGGCGCAACCAACAAGTTTTCACTTAGTTTGATAAGACGGTAATGCCGAGGAAATAACCTTGCCAGGTTACGCCTGTACACTATCATTGATCCTTCCAACAACAGCAAATAAGGAAAATGGAGACAACGGAATAGAAACGGGGCATTTTCCTTCTCTTGTGTCCTTTTAATAGAGAAATGGTCCTTTTTTCCCCCTTTTCTTTCCTCGTTGCTGTCCTCAGCGCAATGCTGCCTCCCTGCTTTTACAATTTAATAAGTACCTCTATTCCTTATCAGGAGGGATTTCTTTTTTTAGGGGGTCCTCGCCGGATAAAGGCCAGTGTTGTCACCAAACTTCTCTCTGCTGCGAGACAAAGTCTGTTTACTTTTGCAGTCATCTCTCTCTCTCTCTCTCGCCTCTGTCAGGAAAAAAGGGAAATGCAAACGCTCCCCACAGGAGCCTCCTGGGTATTTTCTTTGCTCATCTCTGCACCCCATTTACTCCCTTGTTCTCTTTCATCCACTCGGGCTAGTTAAGTGCTCATTGATATTCCGTTGGTCAACATGAAGACCAATAGACCTTTCTCCCATTGGGACTTGGAAGTGGCCACTTGCAGATTGCTCCTGACACCAGCTGATGATAATTTAACAAAGCATGGCACTGATGAAAAGGCTTATGAGTTTTTCCCCTCCCCTCGCATCATGTCCAACACTAATTGCTTTTGACATCTTGGTTGTTTATTGTGCGAGTGTCACGGCGATGCCGGGTAATTTCCAACTCCCTCTATCGCTCCAGTAGGACTTGTTGACACCGATAGCGCAAACACCTCGACACGTTCGCGATTCAAGGTAGCAAGTATGATCTCACGTCAATGGATGTGTTTGTAAAACAAAAGGGTGTGCCACTAATCTTGCCAATCAAAGTGCATGCTGCATCTGAAGATTATCATTCAGATTGCACAACATGGGATGTCTTCTGTGGCTCGAGGGCAACTCGAGACCGGAAACATGTTCCAAGGATGCCGTCACGATTGTTTGAGCTTCTGCCTGAAGACTACAAATCATCAGAGAGTCCTAAAAATCAAAGGGTGAGGCGTTTAAGGGACGTGGTGAAGACAGAGTGCATGATCGCTTTGGAAACACCTTTGAAAGTGGGACTGTTGTGTGTCAAAAGACGTTTTTTGAGAAAGCCTGAGTAATGAATGATCCACCTGTAACGACAGATTAAATATTTGAGAGCTTGATCGGTGTTTGTGTGGCCTTCGCATGATCGCCCTCACCTCGTCAGGCTTGCTCGGAGCATGTTTGCCAATTAGCCCTCACGTCTTCGCGGTTCTACACGAGGAACCTCACGTTCCAGGCCTGAATCTACTTTCGAATCAGCAGCAACTGTGCAAGTTGGCGGGTGCACTTTGTCCCAGTTTGCAGAATGCAGCTGAAGAGCTACAGTATTTTAAAATCCAGAAGAGGGAGGAGGGGGGGAAAAAAAATCCTGGTAATGTCTGGGCAATCCCCAAACTCTTCACCTCCTCTGTCAATCAATACTCTCTTTCATCGGCAGGGGTTGAGCTATCATTAATAATAGCTGACACGCTCCTATAGTGGTAATAAACTGGGGGAATCTGGTATGTAATGGTACAGTAATGGCACCTGGGCAGGGTGTTACACACTCGACAGCTGCTGATGGATAAACCCTTGGTAAATGGATTTGGGCTCATCCAGGGGAGAGGAGCTGCTGCTGCTGCTTTTGGACTGGCTCTGTTTTCATGAGCCACAGTGGGTGGAGAGAGCCAATGCAGCTGCGGGAGACCGGAGGAGGGCCGGCAGAAAGGAGGGCTCCGAGAGCGGACGGCGGGGCTCTGCTCGGCGCCCCGTCCGGACATGTAGATTTCACTCGATCCCCCCCCCCCCGCCTCGGAAACTGACAAGAGTGTGTGCGAAGTGGGATGCATGAGAATGTGGCGGGGTGAGCGCTAACTGGGGCATGTTGAAGCGATTGTCATTCCCCCCCATCCCTGTTGCCATCATGAAGATTGATTTGCCGGTTGGCATGCCATTTTATCTCCCCAAAACATAGACAAATGTGGACCCGAGGATCGCTAAAAAGACCCAAACCTCTCCCATCCCTCCAGTAAGCCTGAAGAACATAGAAATGTGTGATTGATTTTTAGAGATGATGACTTGTCACTTTCGACGGTGGGAATAAGAGGAAAGGAAAAGTTTAGCACAAAGATGAGAGGTATTTTTACTCCTCTAACTGACAAGCTTGAAATATGGTCTATTCTGGTTAACCAAAAGGAACACATACATTTCTACATTAGAAAGAATTCCCATTATTTCTCTCTGAGCCATGAAAATCAATTCTAAAATGATTGCTTTCAGTGACGATGGGGAGAGGGGGAGAGAAAATAGTTGATGTGCCTTTGGCTGGTCCAATAGATAGAAATAGAGGTTGTTTTTCCTCCTATTCTATTTTCTCATGAGAAATTGTCGAAACAGGGAGTGTCTAACTATTTCAGCAGTTCTTTCTTCATTTTCTTGTCATATTTCAATGCAGCTCTTTGTTTATTTCCCAACACAAGGACCCAAATCTTCGAGCATTACATGATTTTTTTTTTTTTTTTTGCAGCAATTCCAAACGCTGTGGTTTGTTCTCTCGGCTTAAACCTTTCATCGCATTTATGTTGTTTTTTGTGGCAGGCAACAAAAACTGATTCTCGCACTTCATTGGCAATGCTCATCAGCTTGTTTTGCATTGTACCGTCTTTCCCATTAAATGAAGCATTTAGCAGCAGATTAGAAAGGAGCTCATCAAGTGCCAGTTGAACAGATTAAGTAACTCCTTAACTACAATATACAAAAACAAGGTATTTTAGCCATCAAATGCTTCCTGCTCAAAGTTTTTGCATCTCTTTTCCAACCACGTATTCAATATTTAATTGTAAATCCTAATTATCTTTTATTTGTTTGATTCTGTCTCTCCAAGGCTGCTCTGAAATCGCTGCGTTGCACTGAGGCCTGCACAAATGACTCACAACATACTGGACTCACTGTTGCATTATGACCCCCTGAAAGAGCTGCAAATTGCAGCATTGTGTTTAGCCAGTGCCCTTTGCAGTGGCCCATGTCAAGTGCTTTCACCCGGAGCAGAATCCCTAACCCTTCATAAAGGACACTTTCAGGCAAAAGAAGCAGCAGACCATCAATTCACTTAACTGCATTTTTATTTCATGAGTGCCGGATAGAGTTTCATGGCTTGGCCCTCCATGTAAAGTGACCCCGCCTTGTGCTGTGGAGGCAAGCTGTGTCTAAAATAAGCAATGGCGGAATTGCCTTCAGAAAGCCACAGGAGACGTGACTCCCCTCGGTGATCTCTTCACATTGATACTCTTTCTTTCACAAAGGTAAGACTGAGTTCACGGAGGGAGATGTGCAGGAGGCTAATGGATTGGGTGTCTGCGCTCCCGTTTTGTGTGCGGAGCATCATGGGAATTACTTTGACATGGAGGGATTACGCGCCCTGCAACTTAAATCCAAGCAGGAAGTACTCGAGTACAGAGTAGTCACTGATCAGCCACATTAACCGAGCCAACGATCTAATGAGGTTCGTCCCAGCAGCATTTACTGCAGTCGCCATTTCTCGTGTTTCCCAAAAGGTGGTCGTACTTGAAACAAGGTACTTTCCATTAGTGTCTACTTACTTAAAGCACTGAGGAGCCTATAGAACACAGGGACACACACACACACACACACACACACACTCCATTATCAATCCAACCATTGTCTCTCCAACAGGAGGGTAACACCCTCGAATACCTGCCACTTGTTAACGAATCTTAGCAGATACTTCTTACTGCCATTTTTCTTTGTTCATGATCTGAGAGAGCTGACCATTGACTTGCTGCCTGACGTACTCCACAACTTGGCAGGAGGCAATGTGATGAGATAATCAATGCTATTCACTTCACCAGTCGACGGTTTTGATGCTGAAGCCGACAAGTCTACGCCGAGTGCAGGGGCGTCGAGGCTGTGGGGGTGGATGGACGTGTGCGAGACCAAAGGACGCAATCCAACAGAGAGACTCCACATGTGGAACATACAGTCACCGTGCTCGAGTCTTTTACACTGAGCCTAAACTATATGCTCAAGTACACTCAAGCCTGAGAGCTTTTTCTGTCCGACCGACAAACAGCGACGTAACGGCTTATGACAGGCCAGATACCACAACATGATCTCATCTGAGTCAGGCAATCAAGCTCTGTTGATCCTAATCCTCAGTTTTTCCCTGTCATTTCTCCTCAACTGCACTTGAAAAAATAAGAAATAATAGACGGCTTCAAACTTCTCTTTTTTCGTTGGAAGCTAAAAAAAAATCAAGAACAAACAGTCGAGTTGACTGTGATCACAGCAATCTGGCAAGATGGCCGATCATCTCCAAAATGCAGCGAATGTTTGAACACGCATGTTTGCATGTGTCGACATATGCGCGAGGAGGTTTCGCTAAATTACTCAGATACTCAAGCCACATCTGTCTGAGCGGCCCCGGCCCCTTAGCTCATTCCGGAAATGCTCATCTGTTAAAGTTGTGGCGAGTGACACCCTCGAGGAGTAATTTCTGTCTCACCAAGGGGGGAGCAAAATAAAAGAGTCCCTGTCAAGAGACGGAGAGACACGAGCAGGGGAGAAAAAGAGACATATTCTCCATGAGCGCGTTCCTAAAAATACACTGCGGTCATACATGGATGTGAAAAGAGGGGAAAAGGTTCGGTATTTGTGTAGCATGCGGAGGCAGCAGCACACGAGAACATCGAATGTAAAGGAAAGTATATTTGGAGGCAGCAGAAGCACCTACAAGCTGGCTTCACTCACACATGCGTGCATGCATGTAGGAGGAGGCACACTCCAGCTCTGGTTCTACGACTGTTCACTCGGTCTCCAATGCTCAGTGACCTGCCTAAACTCAACTCGGAGCTGTGGTTTGACTCGTCGTGCGACCCGTGTGTGTATTAAACATAAATGAGATGGGCTCAATATCTCACTCATGGCTTTTTTGACACTCGGCCACACCGCCGCCGCGCCGCCGTCCTGAGTCCACCCCCCCCCCCCAGCCTATTTTTTGCCCTCGTTCCAGTTATTTTTCATTCTTCTCGGAGAATATTCAAGGTTATTACTTCTCCAAAAGGCCACTTAGGATGCGCTGTGGAAATGTGTTGACGCTCTTCGATTTCTGAGGAAGGTTTGAGAGGGGTTTCTTATTCACCAGTGGCAGGACTCACGATATATATATGAAGCTCCGGTGTGGCTTTCAATGGACCTTAGGGGGACACATTTATAAACTGAATCCTGAATCAATGGGGCCGTATGGAACTATTTACCTTCAGAGGCATTAAAGTGGGGGGAACACCATTTGCAGGACTATATTATACATTAAAAATTGAGATGGGGTGACTTTGCTCTGCAACTGACCTCTATCAATAATTGATGGCGGTGAACAGCAACTGGTAAACAATGGAGAGGGAAGGTGACTCGAAGGAAAGGTGAAGGACAGGACACACGGAGTCAGAGCAGCGCCAGCGGGAACTCAAGCAATGCAGGGGAGCAGGGTCCTCCATCGTGACCTTCTGTCAGTTCAGTTCCCAACCTGGGGTCTAGGACCCCGCCGGGGAGGCTGGGAGGGTCCCGAGTTCAGCTCTCCGCTCAATCTTAAAACTGCATCCTTCTTAGAACACTTTCCTGTTTCCGTGATTCCACGACTTCACTGCAACATTATGAGAAATCATGGAAGAGCACGCAACAGAACTGATCAGTTCCAGACTCATACACACACCTGGACTTCTAGTTTTTCCACTGATAACCAAATCACAAAAGGTATTCAGCATGTCATCAGCTGAGAGCGGTTTGTCACTTACGCGCTCCCACAGCGCTCTAACACCAATCGAAGGCCTCTCTCCGGAGGAGCTCGGTGCCCGAGGCTGCTCTGACCTGTGACCCAACGATAATTGATGATCTCACACTTTTTTTTTCCCCCCACAAGAAAAACACCAAACTCGGCCTGTCGGAGTGCAGGCAACTGTGCACTTACTGGAGATTTACTTCAGCCTCATCTCGCGCAGATACATCATCGCCGGCGTGACTGGTAAGGGCAAAACACACTGGCGGCACATTACGCATGTCAAAGCACCTCATTGTTTTTTATGTAAACCCACACGCCGACACCATAAATACGCTTGTCATCGTTGGCAGTTATATATCTTGACCAGGCAGATGTGTTTCTTGTTACTGTACTTTGACGACGTCTTCTGTACTTGTTGGCAGGTGTGACACAAAATTATGCAACGTGACGCTGAGGCGAAACTGGGACAAATGAGGTTTGGGGCTTTTTTACACTTTTCTTTTTCAACGGAGACAATTTCTGAAGATTAAGAAGAATGAGGGGGAAGTAGGAGATTGGGAGTGACACATGGTGCTGAAATCCCCTCGCTGGCTGTGCAGAACAACACAAAAAGTTAAAAACTTAAACTCGTGTTGTCAAGCTCGAAGCGGCCATGTTTGCGAACACAAAGCAGCACGCAAGAGTCAACCGGTGTTTATCGAGGACGCCGTTGATTCCATCGCGTCAAACGAAAACTGAGCCCGAGATTATGTAGTCAGCTAAAGAGACCAAGTCTCGTCCGTGGCGTATTAGGCCGTCACACATGAACTGAAACATGTGCTCGTTCCTATATGTATGATTAAATTAGAGATCATCTCTGTAGCATGTGGAGGGAAAGAGACAGAGGAATGGGGGGACAAGTTAATCATCTCAGAGTAGCTTCTCCCATCAACTGGCAGCGACTTTAATCAAATTATGACCTTGTAAAGCATGCACTTGTCATTTGGGACCTTAATCTCTTCGCTAATGACTAATTAGCCCCATCACCTGTTCCTCTAAGCTTCCATTACACCCCCAACAAAGCCTTAAGATAATGGAATAAACAAAAGGGGGGAAACAATACTTCCCTTGCAACGTGCAAAAAAAAAAAAAGAGAAAAGGGAGACCAGACAGACATCAATCAAAAGCGAGGAGATTGATTAGAGACTGACAAAATTGCTTTTGGGGTGGGGGTTTTTTTCCCCTCCCGCTCTCTGACAAGCGACCACTCTTCAGTGCTCTAGAGGACAATAAGGATACACAAATTCATTAGGCATAATTAATGGAAAATAGCGACCAAACACAGGCGGGAAACGGCGAGGAAACTCAACACAGAGGACGACCCCAGCGTGAGCTTACAGCACGCACACATTAGGGCGCAGAAATAATCTGGCGGCCTTGTCTCATCAATAGTTTCACCTTCAGCGTGGACAAGGCACTTTGGACCAGACTAACAAATGAGTAAAACCCACTTGTTTGTTTTTGTGTTAGGCCTTGTTATGGATTAACTCATTTGCCTCAATCTGAGGCCGCACACGTGCAACATCCTGGCTTTTGCAGGAGGGGATGGGAAGAGGCTTTTGTTTGTGCCATCCAGCGCCTGTGCAGCTGCGCTACTTGGCGGCGGGCACACAAACAGGCGGCTCCCATTCATTAGGCCTTTTTATATCAGAGATACTCTACTTCTGGGGGCCCGGAGCATCTGCCTTCACATCAGTGAAAATGAAGGGGTGGGGTGGTGCTGGGGTGGGGTGGGGGGAGGCGTTGGAAAGAGTATGCAGGGAAACAGAAAAGAGGGAGGACTGATAAATCTGGGAGGAAGATAACAGGCACAGTAGAGTTACGGAAACAGGGGAAACTCATAGGCGAATGACAAACTGCACTGTGGAGGGAGTGCAACAGCAGCAGAACGTGGTAACTCTGATGCAGCGAACCTCATTAATGCTTTTCCTCTCCTCTTTTGCTCCTCCCTCATCCCCCACTCACAGGAACATCTGGCTCTGAAGAATAATAAAAGACTTCTGGATGAGTATTCATAGATCTAACACACAAATGAGCATACTAACACATTTGTGAAGCATTACACGTGGGGCCCATCCTCTGACATATTGCATTTTCCAGCTTTCCACCAAAAGAGGAACAGTTGCCACAGAGGGTGGCACTGTTTCAGGACCTTTACATTGACTGGCGTTCATTTCCAGCTGCCTTGCTTTGTTCTTGGCTCCCAGCAGTGCTTGTTTCTAACCCAAGCCTGACCTGAGCTGAACCCTGAAATGCATCTTCACCCCCAAAAAACGCAAGTTTTCATTGACAGCTGGTATTCGCCTCGGCTGGGCTGACAGGTCCATATATCGTGCGACAACACACAACCACACACGCACGCCAATAAGTCACTCATGAAGGCCCAGGGGAGCCAGAACGCAGCCATCTCGCAACAATATTGTCTTTAACACAGTCACGGCCGTTTTCACCGACTTACCAGTAATTATGTTTATCGTGTCACAACAATCCCTCTGAGAGCTCAACCACTGTTGACTTTTAAATTTCTGGAACGTAAATCCTGAAGCTAATGCAACTTTATACACTCAAAACTTGCAGGTCTTCTGGCAGATATTGTGTCCTCTGCTTCTTTATCTTATAGTGATGAATGAGGCATGTCACATCCCAAATGATGATATCCCACAGGCCACCACCACTGCTGTAATGAAGCACTTCAAAATGATATGGCCAACCCCAATAGAGGTTGTGCTAAATTTCATCTCGCTGAATTTCATTAAAGTATACGCCAGCAGGTGCAAGGACAGTGGCTGTCTTTTTCTTTTTTTTTTGTTGTTTCTACTCTGTACATATAAATCATGACACCCAGAGGGTACCCGCAGGTTGCCTCAGAGGGCAGGAATAAATAAAACATCAGCTCTATCTTCATACAAATCAAATTTGATGAGAAGTAACAGGGGAATGTGTGGCAGAAACCGCTGAACCTGTCAGCTGAGACTGTCTTGGCTTCCCTCGATGAGAGACACAGAAGAACTTTGAAAATGCATGATTGTAAATCGGTCTTTTTCTCCATCCCAGTCGTGCCAGTTCCGACGATAAACTGGGGGCGGGGAATTGCTTTTTTTTTCAGAATTCAACAGGCTGCCAAAGTGTCTGCCAACGACTGTCACCGCTGTTTTGAAAGATAGTGGGCATTATGTGACGTCGGTGGCAAATTGGCTTCATTATGCCCACAATCTGTGGAAATTAACACCCACAATTAACCTTTAGCTATTGTGGACAATGCACCTCTGGCCAGGTCAGGTAACCCATTTGCATGACATTTAATATCAAGCACCTTCAACGCGGAGCGGGGGCCGATGGTACGTTGGAAGCACCGCCTCAAATCTAAATGGAAATCGTGCTCGCGCCATGGACCCAAGAGAAGGAAAATAACCCCGCTTTGTTGAACTGGGCCCAAAGAATACGGATACATGAAAGAAAAAGGGGGCCGTTGGATGCAGCAAACAAAATGATTACACATTTTAGAGCAATTTCTGGGTCCTGCGGTCATAATCATCTTGTCGATAGCTTTCCAGTGTGCAGGTGCGCTGATACAGATGGTTTTATGAAGATCCATTAAAAATAATTTCGCTCATCGCCAGGCCCAGGAGGGGCCCAAACCAGCAACTGGGAGGCAAGCCCAGATGCCTGCTTAAGCTACAGTTTTTCACCCGCACCCGCGCCCCCTGACGTGGACCACCCCGTCGCCATGGGAACGCGCCGGAATACCACAACCTGTCAAGGTGGGAGGCGAAAGTGTGAGCGTCCACATGCACCGACATATGCCCACGACGGTGCAAACACAAACACTGTGTGAACACAAAGGTGGGAAGCTCCGCTGGAGAAAAGTAAAGAGCCGTGGTTTCAACTTGGGCAAGAATGATGGCAACAGCTTTAAGACTTTTTTTTCCCCCCTTTTTTTTTTTACAGGGATGCAAATGTTTTGGGGAAAAAAAGAGGTGAGTAAGCACAAGATTGCAGATTTGACTGTCACTTTAGGCTGTTGCAATAACAAAAATACTTTTTTTCCCCCCTTCTTCCTCTTCCAGGAGCTGCAAAACAAGGCAGCCAGTAAGCGAGGAATTCTTTCGACGCGGTTGTCCTTGGTGGCAAACATTTGATGTGTTTTGATTAGACTCCGGTGGGGGGATTATCAGAGGCTAAGAGAAATCAATGTTCTTTTAATAAAGAGGAGTTGGGTGGGAGGGAGACAGACAGTTCTGTTCATGACAGGGCCTGTCTCTGCCTTATCTCCCGCTCCTCAGATCCCCTAGACAGGCAAATATTTTAACTGTAAACACCCGTGGCTCGACAGCCTGCGTGGGCCTCCTGTCAGGCTTTTCCACTTGCAACTATCTCACCTACTCTTATACGAGCAAAAATGCGTTTGCATGAGTACAAATCTACATACGAAAGACCCGCACATGCATACCTGCGCATGCTGCCCGTGTACAGTGTCTGCTATCCCCCGGGGGGCTTCGTGCATGCGGGTTTTTCAAGTTCAGAATGATGTCACTGAGACTAAGTGATACCTCCAGCTGACATCCAAATCCACTGTCATCCAGATTAGCCTGGACACCGCCAGATGCCTCATAGCCGCCAGAGGAAGAAAGGCACGGCGAGGTGCAGTGAAATTCCAGTAATTAATCCCAGATTACATCCTGTGCCTCTCCATCAAGCGAGTTAGCTGCGGCGTGCACACAGAGGCTGACTGGGTTGGGGGAAATACAGTAATGCAAAGCCAATACGGGCACACTCGAGTGGTCTCGGGTTACAAGGAGGTTTTGCGAGTAATTTTATTGCAAGTAATGATCTGCTAGGGATCATCTGCTGGAGAATGAAGAGACTTTTTTTTTCATCCAATGGGAAAAAAATTTAAAAAACAAGCACATAGGCCATGCAGACGGTGGCAGACTATGTTGTATTTCTCGTCAAGAGCTTTGAACAAAGATACTTCACGTTTAAGTCCAAATATAAGTGATGTGATGTGTTTTTTTGGAGATTTTCAACAAAAATCCACAAGCAGGCAGTATTGTTTGCATAGATTACAGAGGGGGATTATTCCAGAGAGCACGACAGAGGGACCCTACCGACCCGCCACTGAATCCTGCACTCACTCGTATCCAAAGAGTGGCTTCCTATTTACTCTGTTCTCAGTCGGAGCTTCGCTTTGCGAATGTGACAGTTTGTGACATGTAAATTCTTCTTATACTGCTCGGCTCTTTGTTCATCAGGCGTCACAACTTTGGGTAGTTAAATAAACACACTGTATGCTTTTATTTTTATCCTTCGTACGAGTGAATTTCTTTGAAAAACTAATGAAGCTCGGGCACTTTGAAACGCGATTTTTGTCGACCTTTCCAGCTCAATTTGGTTTCCGTGACTATCGAATTCTAAATTAAATAAATGAACTACATTATACATTACACGAGCATTTCAATTAAAAATGGCGATCCCTTTGATGCTGAGGCCTGGATGGTTGATGTGCTTGAAAAGCTCACAAGAGGCCTCGAGAGCCTGTTTACTTCAGATTAGGCCCACATTCATTTCTCATCTGGGAAGTCAAATAGAGTTTCTCGGCGGGTCTTTCGAGTAAACAGGCCCGTTCTGCGAACCTGCGGCGTGACACGCCGCTTGGCAAAGATAAAGCACGCGGCCTGTTCTCGGACAAACTGCATCTGTAAGTCATCTGCAGAGAACCGCGTCCTCAGCCTCTGTGAAGACAAGCCAAGAGCCCTTGAATTAAGTCAATCATTTAGTCGTAACAAATTAATTAAAAGAATAATTAAATCATTAACACATTAAATACGGCAATTAGAAATCTTGTCCTACATGACTGAATTTGGGTGAATTTAATGGGGAAAGTAAATGGAGCAATGGAGTGTGCCAAAACAAAATCTTTATTTAATGCTTTTCTCATAACCCCACTAAAGTAACGGTTGACTGATGTTGTCTAATGATATATATTCAAAATATGAGGAGGAACACACAGAGCTGGAGGAGTCTCGGTGAAGGAACTACAGCGCTGCATGAAATTCAGGTTTACCGTCTTTATGCCGACGAGGAGCAATACAGCTAGCCTCGATTAAGGCTGCAGCCCCTCCCTTCCTTGTCGCCTAGCAACTGCAGCATTGCCTTCAGGAGGTAGAGTGGGGGAAAGAATGGGGTCAGGAGGGCAGCGAGGAATAAAAAGGGTTTCTCGGCCCAAACTGCCGGCCGGCTTACGGAGCTCTACGGGAAGGATGGCTCGGCCGGAGCAATGTCCCCCTGATAGCCGGCTAAGTCAGAAGCAATGTTGTGGAGCTAGTTAATTCCAGGCTGTAATACCCTCTATATATCCCCTGTCAACAGACAGGATCTTTAAGTTCCCGACCTGCTGATGAGAGCACATTTGAGTAACGGTGAAATGTATAGCTGGACAAATCCGGTTACAGAAACATGAGTGATGGGATGAAGCTGAGATGATGAAGCAGATCAATGGAGGCCTGTCCTAGTTAAGGCAGCCACTGAAGTGATACTGTCACATGTTCCAGATACTGGTAAATCACATATACCAACAGCCTGTCTGAAAACCCTGCTGCTCATAAACATTCTCTATACATATGGGGACCGTATACATTGAAGCCTCAAAGATTACAGTCATGCCACAGAACCGTTTCTCCATCTTCCCAAACTGAACCATCCGACTATCGTGTTTGCGAGCACCCATTGTGAAGTGCCTTCTTGCTCGTCACACATGTGATGGTCTAAGCTGAAATATCAGTTCATATTACTGGTATTGGCTCCATAGGGTGCCTGGACTCTTCCTGGGAGATGAGATAAGGCGCCTGAAGCAGACGCCGCCGATTCTTTGCATCTCAAAAAAAAGCCATTTGAGGCGGCTCAGGCATCTGATCAGCGCGTCTCCCGGGGACGTTCCACTGAAGGCTTTCGAGTGCGCGTCCAACTGGGAGGACACACCGGAGTCTACACACAGAAACGCTGCAGAAATTATATTTCCCAGTGACCCCGAGAACACCTCAGGATCCCCCAGGAGGAGGTGAAAAATGCTGCGGGAGGAGGGGGCGGGGAGGGACATCTGGACAACCTTGCTTGTCGAGCTGCATACACAACCGACAGACTATGGACAGACGGATGGACGGCTTGGTTTCCAGTCGGCGAAGAAAGCACCACAAGTCCGCTTTTCTCCCAGCCTGAATCCCAGCTTATTGCCACACAGAACTGAAATCAAACGTCCCAATTAGAGGAGCTTTTTCTGTTATCTTTGTTCATGACTGCTTGGCAGCCATTTGAGCACACGCATTCGCGCAGCCACACTGCTCTTCATGGCTATTTAATACACCATTGATAGAATAATGAGTCCCGGGGGAAAGCCGGTGTGATAGTGGCTGCGTTACACAGGTGGTGACGGCGCACTAATGTGTCTGTGTATGAATGACACAGAGGGAGAGAGAAGGAGACGCAAACACAGTTGGAGAGCGGACGGAGTTTGCCATTATCTTATCGAGGCCATTCAGCGACACTTTACTTTTCTGGAGGATTCCGAGCCTCAGAGGCAGACACTGCGGAAGAAAGTGGAAATCTGGTCATTTGTCGAACTGCCGCCGCGGTTGACATTTCCAGGCTGCCTTGACTCCCCGCGTGCGCGGCGACAGTCAGATAGCGATCAAGTCGGCTTCGGAGGCGAGCCCAACGCAAATAACTTGACAACAGCTGGGCGAGGAAAAAGTTGGGCGCGAGAGGGCAGATGGAGGAAAGTCCTCTGCACGAAGTTGTGGGAGAGGGGGGGAAAAAAAAAAAGAAGAGTCTCCCAACATAATCGCACGGCAAAGAAAAAGCGTCTCTGACAGGGCACGCGCCGCCTTTCACAGGCATTATTCTAAGCCCGAGGTTTTATATTCTCCGAGACAAGCTCAACCTTGCATTATGAGATGTAAAAGTAAAAAAAAAAAAAAAACTCCGCGTTCAGCGGGGAGGAGGAGTCAGATGGAGGAGTCGCAGTGATGCGCGCAGGCATCTGGCAGGGGCATCACCTCGACAACAAGGCAACAGAGCCATAAAACCCTCTGGGCACTCAATACCATCAATGGGCTATTTGTGTATACATATCAGCGGAGAATGGGACTGATCTCTCACATCGATCCCTCTCCAGTCTAAATATTTTTAGAAGGCCCATTGATTACACGGGCCGCGGGGTTCTGGGAAGCATCAACACGACGATGCGACTGTTCCTAAGTCTTGCCAGGAATAAGTCACTTAATAATCTTCAAATAAAACATGCGGATTCGTAAAGGAGCTGGAACAATGTCCACTTTGCGCGAATATGTGTTTTCGTAATCGCTCGGTTGCTACTTGCTCTCGATTTTCGCAGTGCGAATTTGAAGAGCAATTCCGTCTTCATGCGCTCTTGATTAATCTTCGAGCACTGATCCGTTCCCGTGTAATTTACAAGGGGTAAATTGTCACCAGTTAGCGAGTCGCCGTGTGGGAGTGCACCGTGTTATCTCCTAAATGCTGTTTGTCTCGCTGACGGAGGCCCACCGGCTCTTTAGGTAGTGTCACAGCAGTGGGCCAAATCAAAAAGCCAGCAAGTCCCCACATCCTTATTTCCACACACCGCGAGCGCTGTCCAAGGCGGGGACCGCGCACACAAACAGCGGGGTTAAACAATCACTCGCAGACTGTACGCCTCGCGACATGCATACAAATGGGAGCGCACACGGAGCGTCAACAGCACCCTACAGTTTGACTTAAAACAAATATGTGCTGTGAGGGATTCGTCTGCGGCGTTAATCTGTCGGAGTCGCTTTAATGGAACTTTGCAAACGAAGTAAGCAGTCAGAACATACAAGATCCCGTTGCTCAGGCTCGGCTCACGCAGACGTAAGTGAAAGTAGCGCACGTGTTGTCTGAATCTTTCTGGAAAATTGCCGGGTGTCGATGGAGCAGATATCCAGTGAGATACGCCGCGCCGTGGTTAATCGTACTGCAGGCGAGTTTTGTACCGAAATTCAAAGTGGTTCACGTTCAGTGGGTTTTAAAACATCAAAGTGTCTACTATGAGGGGAAAAAAAACCCATTCGGGCTGTTTTTAATCACAGCTGCGTTGCGACACCACAAAAGTGGTAAAACGGAGGAAAAAAAGGCAACATGCACACAAACATGCACATAAATTGTGCATCTCACAAATTAGCGACTTACAAATGTCATTAGAAAGGCAAGATTTACAGTTTCTTTCGGCTTCAGCAGTGGCGAGAAAAGCCGCGGAGTAGAACGCAACGCAGAACAATGGCTCCAACACATAAATACCGCAATGTTTTGTCCGGGCTTTAAACGGTTTATGAAGGCACGCGGCAGCTCATTGTTTGATTATGCCTCAATGACCAGAAGCCATTTGTGTGGCAAAATGCTATTAATATGCTTATGAAGGGCCGAAAGGGATCAACTTAAATAATACCCCCTAAAACTAATGTATTCTGCATCTTTGAAGTGTGCCAGCTATACAGAGCCGGTTAGATAAGGATTTCTCCAAGTCCAGCGCAACGTGCTTCCAATGCCCGTTTTTGTTGCTTCAGCTCCAAACACGTGAGAACAAAATTTCTGTCTTCACTCTTCTGCTCATCGACCAGGCGAGATGGGGAATTCAACTACCGACCTCTGAAGTGGAAGACAAAATGCTGAAACCGACACAAACGAGGGATTCGCTTGTTGAAGCGAAGCAGATCCGACCGCCCCCAAAGAGTTTAATTCTGGAGCATTGTGACACTCAACACTTGCTCGTCTTATGACCACTTGCAAATGATCCTGTCAGTGCTGACCTTTGAGAGAATGGACTGTCCTGCTGCAGCGCGTTGGCCGCGTCTCAGCCCACTGTATAACGCAGCGCGACTCCGCTGAATGAGATCCGATTGGCGGTCGGAGTTTTCCTGAGCATCTTCTTGCTGCCACCGACTCATCCATAGTCATGGACAATGGCTGCGGCGGCGCCGCCAACATGCAGTCACAATACGACCACGTCTCGAGGATACACGAATGAATTTGCAACAGCTTCAGCTCTTCCAGTCACTAATTGCTCAGTGCACTATCAACAGAGTATGGGCAGGACTGTGTTACATGCAAACAAATGTAGTAATTCAGGCTTCTAGAGAACAACAAGCTGAAAGCTGAGGCAGCATATGCCAGGATGCAACACATGCTCCAGACTAAGAATATATGTCAAACCCTTTGAATAAGCCACTTTGGTGCCATCTGGTCATGGCTGCCGTTCACATCACAAGCGTCGAGTCGGAAAAACCCCCTTCTCCATCTTTTCCGTGCACCGGCATCAGTTCCTCCTCGTTGGTCGGCAGATGGACGGGGCCCTCGCCATGCTAAGCACGCACAGTCGTGCAGACGCACCTTCCCGCGGACCCACAACAAAACGCCGCATCCGAGCGGCGTGATCTCGGAGCGGCGTACGTCCGCGCGCCAACCGCGACGTCTTTGGAACACGGGCAGATTTCCGAGCGGAGGGTAATGAGTTCATCACGCCACCGTGGCAGCTTATTGGAATGCCTGTCAAATCTCAATCCATTTGCGGTGACAAACCCCCCCACAACATATGCACACACACTCGTGGAGCAATGCGCGCCAACGCACCCACACTTGCACTTTTTTTTCCCTTCCTGTATTTATCAAGCATATCATTTGTGAGGAGCATCACATGAGAGGAAGTCTGGCAGCCTGATTCATGACCGGAGATTCATGGGGATCGTTTTAGGAGACAGCCACGGGTTAGATCCCCCCCTCCGCCCGAGCTACACACACGCACCCAAGAGATGCAAGGCGCACATCTCTGAGCAGACCATCAGTGGTTGTAAAACAGTAGAGTCGTAATGTTCCCCAGCCTTGGGGGCTTATTAGGAGGCATAAAAGCTGCATGCTACCTTCATTCATATTCTCCATAAACACCCTGCCACATCGCTGCTTTACTCCCTCCCCCCCCCCTTTACTGCTTTCCAACTCTGGGCAGTTGGAAAATATAAGCCTCTGTGCCACTATTTTGTGCTGCATGATTGATTTGCAAAATAGGCCTGTACTGGAAATGTATCTGAATAAGGCAAGGATTTGCCTCTGTGTGTAAGTGCAAATTGCAGTGTCAGATCTCCGCGTGGATGTTGTTTGTCAGGCGTAAACTCAGCATGGCGGCAATTTTTATTCCTCTCTTTACACCGATGTCTGTATAATCTGCAAAAATAGGAGCTGTCGTTGATTACAGTCGAGGAGCGAGAAAGGAGCGGGCAAACTGACATTTCCAACTTGGGAAAATTCTGGGAAATAAAGCAAAGGGTGGGAGAGAGAGAGAGAGAGAAAAAGGCGGCAGCGTGTCTGAAATAGTTTCCAGTTATGAGAATAGAATTATTCATTCCCCCCTCGCTGTGTAAAAAGTTCAGTTGCGGAGGAAATCCACTGCAGCTCAAGTGCAGACAATTACAGCGGCCAGTGTGCTGTTGTGGGAAACTGATTTTGAGAGCATTATCTGGGTTTGAAAACAGGGCCAGGCCACGGAGATCACACCTCTTATCTCCTGCGCGCGGCGCACAGCTATTGAAGACAGCCTGAGTCACAGCTACAGCCTCGCTCCCAACTGTTGGTTCATCTCCGAACTAGGTCGCCTGCGCTACATGACAGGCAGCAGGGAGGGAGGGAGGGAGGGAGGGAAAAGGGGGTGGAGTGGGGGGAGTTAGTTTGCGTGTGGGTGTGTTGAGAGTTTCTAATGCGAGTAAGATCCTGGGAAAGAAGGAAGGTAACGTGAAAAAAAAGGAGACAGAGTTAACAAAAGGGAGTCTATCGTGCAGGAACGGAGCGACTCTGAAGCGCCGCGTCTTCGGCTGCCCCTCCTCTCTGTCCCCCGTCCCCCCTGCTGTCTCAAACCTCATCCAAATGGCAGCCCAGTAGAAAGTGCTGCTGGGCGAGGTGAGGAGTGAGCAACAAAAAAAAAAAAAAAAAAATGTGCGAGGAACGTGTGAAGGATGGATAGCGCAGCGATGTAGAGATACAGAGGCAGGGAGGCAGGCTGTGGAAGGGGGGGGGGGGTGGGGGGTGGGGAGTGCTCGGGGGCTGTCATAACTGCAGAACCGGACCCCTTCAAAACGGCAGCCTTCGCCAAATCATATTTCACGCGTGGTGACAAAGGCCACACCACAGAGCAATCATGCCCTGCAGGGACGCTGCAGCACTCCGGGCTGCTTCCCTTTCCCACTTGAAACAAACAACAATAACCTCCTGCTAAGTGTGCGTTTACAACCCCCATTTCCAGAAAGGCTGGGACGCCCAAAATAAAAACAAAAACGCAACGATTTATCGAATCAGTTTATTTACAATCAAACAGATAAAGCATGGGACGTATTTATTTCACGAAAATCTACTCGCTCGTTCGGAAATTGGATGGCAACATCGCATGTCTAAAAGTAGGATGAAGTCATGTTTGTCACTGTGTGGCATCCAATTCATGGTGTCTTGGTCCATGCAGAGGTTCTGTGTAGAGGCGTAGGTGACAGCCTGTCAGTGGAAGAGCACATTCTACAGCTGTGAGTGTCAACAACCTTCAGAATTGAACCTTGTTTCAACAACAAACAATGGTTGCAAGAAACAAACTTTTTTTGCAGGTCACCTCTTGAAATGTTCTTTTTCAACCCTTTATCAAAGTGCTGTGTTTACATAGCTGGTTGCAAAGGCTCCTGGAGTTGCCTTTTCCTTGTCCTAACTTTTAGGATGTGTTGCTGCCATCAAGTTCGAAATGACCTCAAAAAGGGTTCTTTCACTTCAGGTCGAATTAATCTGCAAATCCTCGCATCGATTTGTTCGCAACGATTTACGGATCATCCCAACCATTCTGGAACTTGGAGGTATGCCTTTACCGCAGTATTTTGACAGACCTGCCATCCTAAAGTACCTCGACATTTACTCTATTCAACTGCAATTTCAGGTATTTCATGACAAACTCGGATATGAAGTGTCAGCATGCGTTGAGCCTCAAATCTAAAACGATTCTTCATTGAATATACAGTTGAACTGACCCCTGAATATTTCCTTCAAAGTATATCATTCTGCAACAAACACCTTGTCGCTAAAGTATTTGGGAGTTTTTTTTACCCAACGCTTATACAAACGGCATCGCCGCTCTGCTGCAGGCCGACTGTGCGCGAGACTAAAACGCCGAGTTAAGAAAAAAAAAAATAAAACATGGAGCCCCTGGTAGCTGCAGGGCTGTGCAGCTGACAGAATGACAGGTATTTTTGACACCTACCTGTCAAGCAGGTGGAGTGTTGTGCTTAAGTCGCGCTGTGATCACTGTCATTTGCAATGCTGAGCAGGTTTACGTAAGGGGTTCCTCTGCAGACCGAGCGAGCTGCTGTCAAGGATTCAAGCCGGTGCTACAGGGAACAAAAAAAAAACACACACACACAGATTCAATACTCTCTCCAGGAACACAACCGCCATTAAAAAGGTATCATCACGATGGGTCCAGATAAGCCTCGAAATGGCACATAAAGATGACAGAAGCCTCGGTGAGCGTGTGACATGTCCCGGTTATTTATTTTTGTTGCCCAATTGCATCATGTGCCAGGAAAATCCTTGAAATCCGACGCGCGGCGAGCAACAGATTGCATTTGCATCGGCGCCTCGACAATCCCTGCTCCCAAAGTAGGTCAACAGGAACCTGCGCGGCTGAAAATAATAACAAAAAGGTGAGCCCCCTTGCTCTCTCGGGGTGAACGCGTCGCTTCCGTGCGTCGTCGACGCCCCCCCCCCCCGCTGCAAAAGGTGCCGTATCAGCAGTCTCCAAATCTGCAGGCATTATATTGGGGCACATTAAGGCGCAATATCGCATTCGGTGCGCGAAGCCGCTCGACAGCCATTGTAAAAATTTTAACAAGACAATAGCGGATACACACTCGCATTGTAAATATGCAGAGTTTTGTTGGGAGGCACTGAGGCTGAAATTGTAACGATGTTAGTGTGTGACGGGGGGGGGGGAGGGGGGGGCTTCAGCGAAGACCGAGTGTGCTGCTGGAGCCTCATCCTTTTTCATCAGTGTGTTTTCCCAACCCGAAAAGTGAGTTGGAAAACACAGTCTATTCCTTTGGGGGTGTGTAGCTTTGAGCAAAGTGCACTTCATCTACAAGAGTAAGTCAGAACGCTGTATATCACCTCGGCACAGGCGCACTGTCCTCACACACACACACACACACACCCACGGTTACACCACAGCACATCCTCCCTCACGCTGCAGTCCACACAAACGCGCCGTGCCCTTCCCCGGCGCGCCTCGGAGCCGCACACATCCACCGCGTGCCCTCTGTCAGTGTTTGAACAGCGCACGCGATGTCCAGAGACCCGGGCTTCATGCACAGTTAATGTCTCTGCTGTCCAGATGATTAACGTCGGCCAATTCGCGATCCCAAGCGCTGCCCAAATTCCAGCCTCCTCCCGCCTCACCTTCTGTGTCGAGCTCACTCCTGGGCTTCAGGTAAAAATAGCCGCTCCGCCCCTGCTCCTCTCCGCCGTAACACCGTGTCCCTCTGCTGGGACATCAGACCTGGGAAAAGAGAAAACAACAACAAAAAAAATTGATCTTATTGAGAGCAAGCCTTACATATGTCATAAAGCGCGCTGCGCCACAGAACACTGGGTCCAAGCGGGCGCGTGCAAGGCGGCGCTACTCTTACTAATTCATACATCTGCAGCTTTAACTCAGGGACAAGTCGCACTCCAGCCACTGGATCACAGCGGTGCTCTTTTTGTGGGAAGGTCACTGAAGATTTGGACTCGCCCTCACAACAAATTGTGCTGAGACGAGAGTAAGAGCACAAACACTAAAAAAGGAGTACTCGAGAAGCTGAAAGTATTCAGAATCTACTGAGTACTCGGCACGTTTTCCTGGTGGCTGTTTTACAGCAGGAGTCTGATTCTGTTTACCTTTGGAAAAGGGAACAAGGTTCAAGGCACAAGGTTCGTTTCGGACAAACAAGCCCCCCTCACTGAGCTCGTGCACAACCTCAGGTTTGCCAGTACAGTACAGTGAAGCCAAACACTGGTGGACACACTTGCATCCAAAAGCAGGAACCTTCACAAAAAAAAGCGATGCTTTTTTTCCTCTCCAGAGGCTGCTTTAGAGGAAGTGTTTAGTTGTGGTGTTTTGACACTGCTGCGACCTCCAGTGACCCACTGTCCTTTATGTCCACCTCGCCACATCTGTCATGTATTTCAGCCAGGAAAGGCGAGACGCATCAAACCATCTCGGGGGGGACGGGATGATATGCAACATTACAAGGTCTCACCGTGGCAGCGAAACCCCCACCCCCACCCCACCCCCCCTAATGTGAAAAACATGCTCACAAACTTATTTAGGAAGTGTTGTGACACCATCAGGCGACGCCGAGGCAAGCGAGCTGAAAGCCGCATTGAGCTGCAGATGGGCGGGCTCCGTCACCCTCTCAGTGGGAACGCGCAGTACAGGCACGCATAATGGCTCAATAAGCTTCAACTCGGGAAAAAGAAACTTCCACCATTTGATATGGAATTTGGTCATTCAAAGCAGCCACTTATTAACATGTTCGCCCTGAGCACACGATAAGGCGATATATATCAAAGCTTCTTTTTTTCCCCTTCCCTCCCCCCTTTTGAGTTTGTTTGCGAGTCTTCCTGCCCCAGTTTCACACATCACCTAATACAACTTCAAGAAAAATCTGTCAGAATTTTACCTTTTGACAAGTGATGCAAAACAGCTCTGGGAAGGCTCCCAGAATCCTTGGATGCCACGTCTGCGATAGGACTGGATGTGAAGTCGTTGCCTGTGGCCAGAACGCGCACATTAGAAGTGAGTGGAAGCTCTCCAGCATGGCATATCTCTTTATGTAATGCAATAGCATCTGCTAAAGGCGTTGACATAATCCCAAAACTGAGCCATCCAGTCGGCATGCCAACAAGTCTGCCGACAAGGTATCGAAAAGTGGAGTCTGCCGTGACCAAACTAGGAGGGGAAGACGGGGGGATGTCCGTGCGTGGTCCTGGACGGCTGGATTCCCATGACTTCGAGACGTCGTCCCTGCTCCAGCCCACCTTGTTGAAACGAGTGTGATGTCATCCAGCTTTGCAGCAGCCTGCTCACGAGCGCTCATTTGATTCAGGTGTGTTGGAGCGGGGAGGCATCAAAAAGTGGGAGGAAGTCGGTCCTCCTGGACTGGAAGTGTGGACGTCCCTGGTTTATGGGAAGGAGTGAGGACATGAAAGACAGTGTGGACATAAGAAAAAAGTCCCATTCTGCTCTAAGCTTAATCTCGAACTGTCTTGTCCTGCAAAGAAACACGCTTGTCCTCACTGTTTCTACTGATGGAGAGTCACAGACTAAGGGTGTAATAACACAAGAATAACTACATGGGGGGGGGGGTTACTTTCCTGTGAAACCAAGGAAAGCAGTAATTCAGGTTGTCTAGCAGACACGTTTCCAATTAAATCACACACATGCAGAAAAAAAATACAATACGTGAGGTGGAAAGATCAGGAAGAACTTATTCAGATGGGTGAAACATTTTGCTTCTTCTTTCGCAGCTCGTGTGAGATCATGTATATCACACCTCTGTGTGTTCATCAGCTAAATATAAAAAGGAAGGAAGGACTCCAAAGTCTGGCAAGAGCTGAACTTTCTGCTTAACTTCACCTTCCTCCCCGGAGCCGCTCGCTGCGCCCTATCAGGCCGCGCCGCGCGCGACTGTGGGCACGGTGCCACTCTCCAATCAGCGCTGATTGAGTCCAGGTGCGAGTTTGTCCTTCCAAGCGAATCGATACCAATTCAGCCACCAAATTTGTTCGCGCCCGCGGCGGACACTCCCGACTTACAGTCGGCTGCGTTTCAGATCAAAAACAGGGGGGGTGGGGGGGGGGTGTCGGGTTCCCGGCGCATAACCGGGCGGCACACGGAGAGTCCCGCGTTGTCCTTTCAGCAAGGGGGTGGGGGGGTGGGGGGGGGATGCTCGTTCCCGTTGTCCTTGTATCATGTGGCAGGATCCAGTGCACAGTGTTCCCGGGCGCATCAGTGTCGCCCAGAAACAATGTTGCATGTGACTGGGCTTTGCGTGTCTGTGATTTTGACGCGTATGCGCACAAAAATAGACCAAAGAAAAGCATCAAGGTGCGTCTTTTTAGTTTCATCTAAACACATCGCAACACAAACTGCTTACAGTACCAGTTTTGACCAGTGGCACATGCATTATGGGCGCCGACAGCTCAGATAGCGGCACTTAGTTCGAAACAATTGGTCCTCGTCCAACACCAGGAAGCGGCTTGTCACGTTTAAAAATAAGCATTCATGAACTGTGAAGACTTCTCACAAACTTCCATTTTGTCCTACAACTTATTGCCCTGTCTCTGTTTAACAAGAAGCAGGCGTGCTTGAATGGAAGAATGGTTCTGTCCTTCACACTGTCTGATTTGCTTAGGAAAGGCGCTCACGTCTAATACTAATCTGAACGACAGCAGTGGAAATCTTGGCTCGGTTTCAGAGGCTAGATTGGGCCTGGCCCAATGACCTTCTCCGGGAGAACATGGAAAGTTTGCCGGCTCAATATGTCGCAGGCAGCGTGAGCTTAGAAAGAGAACAAGAAAGGAGTGATTAAATGGGTTAGATCCATGGCTGGCTTTGGTAGATGTCAGGAGGCGCGCAGGCTCCGCTTGTGCTATGAGATTATCGGAAATTGTATCAAGCCGGAGCGCTCTCGTCGCGGAGGCGTCCAACTTAGCAGAGGACGGAGTCAAAGTTTTAAAAAGGACTTTTTTCAATCGGATGTTTAAAGGCTCCTCGGAGCGTCTTCTGGGCGGTTTTCGAGTCGGTCAGAAGCGATCCGTCAAACCAAACGGACCTCGACATGAAGCCGTCGGTCGGTTTTTTTTCGGCGCCTGACGCGGGATTTTCCCCCCTTGAAGGCACCTCGCCGGATACGATCCTATCCGCGGCAAAATCAGCGCCTCTCTGACACAAACAACTGATAATTCGCAAATTGGACATTTTCTTAAATCATAATTATCACAACTGAAGTAAGTTTAAAGCAAATTAGCCTCGCAGGAAGTTGAAACAAAGTGTTAAAACGGGGTTAATTGAATTGTAAGCCTTGTCACAGAAGATTACCAAGTCCGAGAAACACTGCTTTAATTGCGTTATTACCACGTGGATTAAGGCGTGGGGTATTTTGCCTGGTAATTATAGCTTGGGATGTCTGCGCATTTTAATGCACTTTAGTCGGGACGATTTGGGCGGAAATATTTTGGCAGTGTGAACAGAGGGAAAAGAAAAGTTCCACCACGAAATCTATCTGTAATGCTGTGGGATAACTCTGGCATTTCAGCCTTAATGGGGTCCATAAAATAAGGCTTAAAAGGATACGTGGCGATAATGAGTAATTAGTTGGACGGGACACGGCTCGGATTTGGTGCTATTTATGTATCGGAGGGGGAGAAATCAAAGAAACTTTCACTGGTTTCAGGTCATGGTCCTCTGTTTTGAACGCGGGCGGTTTGACACCCTCCTCCGGTGCTGAAAGTATTGAGTTACAAGTTGCCCCAGTACAAGCCACGACTGTAGTCTCTGCTGGACTCGCAACACAAACATGTCAACCCCCCATTTTTTCTTCTCGCAAGCATTGTGTTCGTGGAGACCAGGTAAACTGTTTTCGCAGAAAACAGGACTTTGAATGGAGTGTAAATGTCAGCGAAGGTGAAACTGCACTTTGGCCCATCAAACCTCCTCTTTTAATACTCTATCGATCCCCTTGCTCCACTTTCTGCAGCCCCGTCCGTCGGGCGAGATTGCGCCGGCGGTGGCCCGAGCGGCTTCTCGGGCGCGGCCGGGGGGAGATTTGTCCTCCGCCGGTGGACGTCTCCAGACGCGGGGGGGAGGGGGGTTTGATCACGACGCTCCAATTAGGCGGCGGCGTCCCCACTTTTGCCTCCTTCTCACACGCGCGGGTTCAGCGGCCGGGGAAGCCGGGACGGTCGCGGAATGTCATTAGCCTAATGGACGGGAGCGCGGGATGGCAGGGATGAATGATTGCATTACGCTGCCATTTGCTGCAGACTGTACATTGACATAAATAGTGCAAACAAACAATAACTGTCCATGTGCCCATTCTACTGTATTGTGATGCCTTGCTGTGTGATACATGGGTTCAAGCTGGGGTCTGCGAGCGGGGGGGGGGGGGATGCTCTCATGCGCCCTTGTGTCAGAGAGAGTGGGGCGGGTGGGGGCTAAGTAGCTGGGAACTGGATTTAGACACAACTCCCCGATCCACCAGGACCACTCTGCAAAAAAAAAAATACAAGGAGCAGATAAGAGAGGGGGGGTGGGGGGGGTGGTGGAGGAGGAGGAGGAGGAGGAGGAGAAGAAGAGAGCACTCAGCTTTTCTCTCTTTCTAAGCCATCTTGTAAAGAATGCTTGAATGGAGCCATTATGAGACCCAGATCCAACGAGTAGGGAACAGTTTAAATAACAAGAATAAAAAAGTAGATAGCTGGCGTTAGATTTTTTCGAAAAGGAAGCAGCCCTCCAATGAGGGACTGGAGCCCCATGAGTGGTTGTAAAGTTAAGTTAAGGATAAGAGCGCGTCGGAAGGAAAAAAAGAAAATCATGTAAATTAGACGGTATTTGTGTTTGTGTTCTGGTATTTTAATGATCTATCTACATCTGGGGCCTCGTCCACACGGAGGGGAAAATGTCTTGGGTTTTTTTTCTCCCCCTGTAAACAGCATCAAATCAGGACAAAACTTGCCGCCGTCCACACGAGAACGCCGAGAGGACTGGAAAGGGACGGGAAAGTTGTGCGGTCGTGTTCCGCAAAACAGGAGAGGAGGACACCGAACTGGACGCGGCCGACCGGAGGGTCCGGCGGTGCTTGCGGTGTCCTCGGCTCAGCGTCGGCGCCGCGTGTCCGGGGTCAAAATGTCAACATAGAAAAAAAACCCTCTGCGAGTACTTCGACACATCCCGAAACCGTCGAAGCAAATCACAGCCGTCGACTCACGCTGAGTCCTAAGACGCTCTGGAACGTGGTTCTGCTAATCCGCCCTGCAACAGACTGTAAATGACCTATTTGTATGAAGGAAATAAGCATATTTGATTTGTCAGTATTTTGAATGAAGCCATTAAGTGCTGAAGTCATGGAAATTATGTTAATTGTTATTGATGCTATTCCATGATTGCCAAATAATTACCGATGATATGCCGCTCACATCATCACATTTACATGCTGCTCTCTACATCGGCTCGTTAGCGGCGGCGCCACGCGACGCCGGGACGATCAAGATCCACTCGCGCCACCTGCACACTTGGGCGTCGCGGGGGCACAGGGAGGGTGGGGGGGTGGGGGGGGGGGAAGCGGTGTCCGCGGGGCGCCGTCGCGGTTTTTTCGGCGTCTTGTCTCGTCTCGTCAGTCCCCGCCCCTCTCCGTCCCCCCGCCGTCGGGTTTATTTATTTATTTGGCGGTCAGGTGATGGCGCGCCGAGGAAAAAAAAAGAAGCCCTAACGCTCCCTGTCAGCCCGGCTGTCCCCGCGGTCACAGAAGAGATTCATCTTTTCTGCTGACGTCCCTCCCGCCCCTCCGCGCGGCGCAGACTTGCCGGCCCCAGCGTTCTTAAAGGCCTGCCGTGGCCTGCGGGGCGCGTGCTGGGGGGGGGGGGGGAGGCAGGCGAACGCCGCGCGGCACCACCCGGCGCACGATCCAAAACGCCGGGTCTCCAAGCGATGGCGTGTCTGGCTGGATCCTGGCTCCTCGGCTAATCCATCAACAGAATCTATATGAATCCCCACTCATCATTACAGTCACTTAGACACTGGTTTCCCTTTTTTGTTTTTCTAATTAATACGCCACGTCTTGGGCACACTCGAGGTAATTAACATTGTTTTTTGCCAGCAACACACACCAGATGGTGATTGAAAATAGAGGGATGAGTCGCTCAATCAACCACCATTTGTCTGTAGCCATTAATTATCTAGCGAAGAATACATTCAGTCCCCAAAGTTGATAGTTTGGGGGGAAGAAGAATACTGTCCTTCTGTTCCTCATTACTCTTTAACAGCAAAAACTGCTGAAACTAGAACGCCGGATAGGGAGATTGCGATTTTAATAGCGTCGTCATTATCGTCTCCCATAAGGTGGCATACGACGGAGAGCGCGTCGGGGAAGGAGAGAGAGAGAGAGAGGGGAAAAAAAAAAAGCGGTGCAAGGGAGAGAAAGAAGCGTTTCAATAATTGAAAGCCGAGCAACATCTTGTGGTTCTCCGTGGTTAGATTCATCAAGGACTACTTTCAGGAATCAAAAGGAACAAAACCCAGTCCTGTTCGGGACGACAGGTTAAAGGAGTGCCAGGATAAAAAGGAGGTGCTGTTGCTAATTTGTCCAGAAGCTCGCCAACCAAACAGTGACAATCTGGCATTTGTATCAAGGCCACAGCGTGAGGGTGAGTGTGTGAAAACGGTAGAAGTCGCATTTTTTTATCCTTTATTACAGGAACTGAATAGAAGCAGGAGATTTTTCTCGTTCGTTTCAACTGAAGCCATCTGACAATCGCTCATCTAGATCGCTCTAGATCTAGATCGTTTATCTGGTCACGTCTGAATTCGAATGGGTCTCCGTGCCCCCCTCGGTCTACAAACAGCTGCCGGACCTGTTTTGTTTTCGCGATGATCCGATCACCAGGGTCACATGACCGCCGGTTGCGCGCCCCACGGGCCACGTGACCGAACCGGTCGTGCCTCCCGAAAACTGCGACCGCAGCCCCCCCGCCGCACCTTCCCCTTTTCTCAGCCCGGGCCGAAGTCCGGTCCGTTCCGCTTCACTCTGACAGCACCGACTTCTGCCTGGCAACAGATTAATGCCACGCACTCAGCTCGTTCGAAATCCTCTGGAAGCTGGGGAGGGCGACGTAAGGGACGGGAGGGGGAGGGAAAAGAGGGCAGAGGAGGGACACAGCCAGAGAGGAGAGGAGTTTGGGGGATTGAGCGAACCTCGAAGGGACACGGGAGGCAAGAACTCGGCGACACAGCAGCACATCCTGGCATCTTTGATGTGTGTTCTTTTTTCTCTCTTTTTTTTTTGTCTTTGCCAGCAGCTCTCTAATCCCGTGTCTTTGGCACACTTTAATCTTGTTGTTATTCTCTCTGCCAGCCTTTTAGTCAGAGATAATCAGTGTCAGCTAACTTTAATTATTGTGATAGAATCTGTGATAAATGTTGTTATTTCAATGTCACTTGTTGTGTATTCATACAGAGGGAAACGCAGCACCAGGCGGAGAATTTAAAAAGACCTCTTAATAGTAAATTAGCAGTAGGACCGCTCATGTTCCACCCCACAGGCTTTAATTAAGTAGTCTCAGGTAGTCTAATCTTATTATCGAAGGCTGCTTTTTTCCCACACCCTCACTTGCTTACATGATACCCAGACAGGCTGAGGAAATAAAGGGAAAAAAATGACGCGACATGAACGATATCCCCACACCCCGAATCGTTTCCGCCACTTAGCTGGAAACAACGAGAGAAAAAAAAAAGGGTCGAGCCATTTTCTGGATTTCAGCAGCATCCAACACGGCAGCCGCGACCAGATGCCAAATAAAATACAGAGCGGCACGAGTCGGCGGCGGCGGCTGCGGCGGCGGCGGCATCCCAGTGTTTGTCCCACCGAGAGCCCGGCCCCCATCAAACCCCATTATCTCAAAGGCTACCACTTACTTCCAACTGGAGCAGAGATAGCTGCTTATCTCCTGGTTAATAATAAAAAAAAAAGACACATAACAGATAAAAAAAAAAAAAGGAGCCGTTCTATCGTGATGGAAAGAGAGAGGTAGAGGGGGGGGGGAGTAGAGAAAAAGGCCAACAGGGAGCAGAGAGATTTCCAGGGACAGTTTCATTCTGTGGAAAGGGCAAGCAGAAGGAGACCTCCCGCTGTAATGCGGCAGCCGAGCCAAAATGAAAGCCCGCCGCTCTCTTCTCCGGGGCTAAACAGCGGCCTTAATAAAAAACACAATCAGACCCCCAACCTTAAAGTTTAATGCACATTCTTCCCATATTTCTCTTTGCAGCGGTGGAAAAAGGACAGAGTGGAAGCTCCCGGTGTGATCCCGGCTCCTAGGCTAGAGACTGTGCGTGTGTGCGCGCGTGTGTGTGTGTGTGTGTAGGTGTGTGTTCGAAAAAGAAGGGGTTGTTATAGTCATAATGAAGCCCCATTGAATATCAAGCACACCATCAACTCGCTATAGCTCTCCATCGTGTTAATGAAATTGTTCCCCCTAACTTTTTAATTAACTTGCATACTGGCGGTGTGGAGTCAAGTTGTGGACACAGACAAAGACTACAGTGTTCTCGCCAAGGTGATGTGAATTTCAAAGAGAGCGGCGGCGGCGGCGGTGGCGGCTCCGAATTAAGCCCCCCCCCCCTCCTCCCCCCTCCCCGTTACTGCGTCGGGAGCGGAAACTTGAGAGAAACAGATGTGCCGAGGACGGGCTGGTGTCACTTCTCCTGCATCTGTCAGCTTTCATTCAGCGCTTTGATATATAAGTGATGGAAAGAGAGGAGGGGTGGGGGCCTGACGGGGCGGGGGTGGTTGGGGGGGGATAGTGGGATTCTGCGTTTTCAGCTATTGTTTTTTTTTTCCGAACTTTTTTTAAAGCTGAAACCGAGAAAAAACTTCGAGAACTTCTGAAGAGAGAACAGAGAGCTGGAATCAGAGTCACTCACCAGCAGGAGAGTGGAAGCGGCGCGACGGCCACTGATTCCAGGTCGACTCCAGGCGGAGGCGGGGAGGGGGGGAGGAGGGGGGGGGTACGGGGGGACCACGAAAACAAAGCAACGTTGTCCTTTTTTTTGGTTGTTTTTTTCAAACACATTTCCCTTTATTGGCATGGTGAGGCTGATGAGAATTGCACATAAAAAATAAAATTCACAAGAAAGTCGTACAATAGGTAGAACCACAAAGGCATTGGTAAGGACTTGGCAGAAGGCAACGTGGAAAGGACACAAACAGGTAACGACCCGGAACGAGCCCCGCCCCCACCCCCGACTGACTGACTCCCACACACACACACGTGCACTCAAACACTCACTCCCACACGCACACTTCCAGAAACACACACACACACACACACCTGCCTACAACTCACACAGACATACATTTGCCGATAAACATATTGTCCTTCCAAAAGAAAACATTATTACCCAACAAACGTTTAAGCAGTGGCAAAGTCCTCAGTAGGTCATATTATTAAAAAGTCCGCCACAGTTGAAATTTAAACCAGAAGGTGTTATAATATATTGCTACTCTAGGCAATTTACAAAGCATTTTTTTTTCATTATTACAATGATTAAAGCCACATCTATCAAATGGGACACGACACCATTACCCAATGCTATACAGACAGGAGGAAAAAAAAGTAAAAACATCGTCTCCAACACAGGTAAAGGCCTTTTTTTTTGTTCTTTCGCCAATCCATCCCACGACCAATTTTTGCCTCTTTGCATCATAAAAATTAGCCGTTTCTTGTCTCCACAGTCAAACTCCATGAAAGGAAGCCTGTGATCAGCAAAGCTTTTGTACAAAAGATTTTTTTTTTTTTCTCTTGTTCCTTCCTGTGATGGAGGCCGCTTCTCTCATTACTTGGCGCGCGCTGGAAACGGGATATTAATTGAACCAGAAACCGCAAGGTTACCTTTTATGTCATGTCGGCGGCAGGCGGCGGCGCTGCGATATCGGGACGGTGTGAGCGGGGTTTGGGGGGAGTGGGGGGGTGGTGGTGGTGGTGGTGGTGGGGGGTGGCGGTGATGGAAAGTGGCATGCGATACGTCGTGGAGGAGGTTCTTCTGGAGGCTTATAGGGTGTCGTTTTTAAAAAAATCTGCCAAGTTAAGACAGCTGAGAGGCAAGAGATCCAGAGGGGTGCACACTGTCGTCCCTGGAATAGCCATGCACTACACAACAAACAGTTTCAACTCGACATTTGTTTTTTGCCTTTTCTTTTTGTTGTTTTTTTTTTTTCTCTAAAACACGCTGGGGGGGCGGGGGGGCGGAGCCGGACACGTTTTTTGCACAGATGTCACAAGGTAATGCGTGCAGCACGATCACAGAGACTCAGTTTACATCTTTAAAGGGCGGAGCGGGTGGAGGGGAGGAGGAGGAGGAGGAGGAGGAGGAAGAGGAGGGGGGGGGGCGTTCAAGTCTTTTACGGGCAACGGGGTCGTGTCATGGTGACGAGATGCCAAGATACTGGAATGGAGTCATCCTAGCAACCAGCGACTGGGTAATGGGTCAAGTCCAAAAATCACACAACAATAGGAGCTAAAATACAACTCTGAAAAATAATTTATTGCTTTTTATATAGTTTTTTTTCTCCTTTCATTTATATTATCATTACTCTTGTTAATCATCTTGTAATTATTGTGAATAATATTAGTAGTATATATATATTTTGTACATCAAATACAAGATCTTTAAAAAATTCAGGAAAAAGGAAATTGTAAACTTTTGTTTGGCATTCACATAATCAAGCGTGAGTGGAGCGATGACGACAGGTCGTGTTGACAGTGGTACAACGTGGGGGGGGGCAAAAAAAAAAAAGGTTCCTGCAAAATCATTTTATTGCTTCATGTTCTGCTTCAACATGGAGGGGAAAGAAAGAGGTGTTGCTGCAGATGTGTTGGGCGACGAATTGGGACAAGGAGAAGGAGGTGGCTTAAAAAAAAAAAAACCCAAAGAGAGGGGCGGACCGCTGGACTGATTCGCTAGATGGTTCTGATTGTTTCGGAAAGGCATAGAAGGTTAAGATCATCCCCCACCAAACCATTTGTTGTACACCCTGTCTAGTGATTTTTTTTTTTCCCGAGTTAAATAACACAAATCGAAGGACGTCACATAAATAGCGAAGAGATTTCATGAGGTACGCCACGTGAGATGGAGCACATAAATATTTGCTGATTCGGACATGGAAATAAATAGATAAATAGGTGTTGGCTGTGATTGAAGAGACTCAACTGCAGTTTGTCCTCTCTCTCTGACGGGAATCAAACAAGAACCATATAAAGCAATAAAATCAGAAAATAAAGTCCGATATATATCCACGTTTAGACGCGGATATATATACTGATTGCTTTAGAAATAATTATCAAAAAATGGGGTAACTTCTTTTTTTTTACAATCATGAAAAACACGTTAAAAATGCATTGTACACTGGTTGTTTAAGCAAAAAACACTGATTGAGAAACTTTATAAACAGAGAAAACTATACATGGTGGACAGTTTTTCTCCCCTTCCCCCCCTCCCCCACCCGAAAAAATAACTTAAAAAAAGACATTTGTTCACATGCTCCCTCAAAATGAGCAATCGGACACATCTTTTTTTTTCCCTCCATTTTTACAATCATAGCATGTCTTCTAAACATCATGTAGATGTACAATATGCTTTACAGTATTGTAATCACTACTGATCGACATTCTGAATTAAGAAATTTTCTCCGCATTTTAAAAAAGGCTGCGTTTTACAGTGCATAGCTGTAACAAATAAAGAACTTTGATATGTACACAAAATAAAAAATATTCCTTTTTTTATAGTATTTGTAAATACACGGCTACATTTCTCCTTCAAATGTAGACGACGATGTTACCTTGGGAAGTTTTTTTCTTTTTTTTTATCTTCAAGATACGGTTCCCTATACTCTTGTTTGTAATGTAACACCAGATCCAAACACCAGATTAAAAAGAAAGAAAAGAAGAAAAGGAAATCAACGGCAAAAAAAGAAAGAAAAATCTGTCTGAACAAGCTGCATGTTTTCAGCCTCAAAGAGTTATGGGCATTGTAGTGCTTGGAGACCCCAAACAAAAATAAAGTCATGAAGGTTTTTTTCTCGTTTCTTCCTCTTCCTTCGCCGATGGTTGTACAGCAGTAGTAGAGTGCACCGAAACCCGTGCACCAGATTCTGAGGGTTCACTGGCTTTCCCAGAATGTCTCTTCCCAGCTCTTCAGCAGCTATGTTCATGTAAACTTCATTTTTGATATATTCATTTATATTGATATAGGTCTATAGACTTATTCTTATATACTCTGTGACAAGAGTGTAAAAACTTGCGGTAGTCTCGTCGTCGCAGGGGCGAGAAACAACAGTGAGGTATCGGGAGTCCCTCTGTGTGACCGACTGCGGGTGCCACGGAAACCGGTTACCTTCTCAGGCTGCGCTGGGCCTCCCTCAGCAAGCTGTCAAAATCCAAGGAGTCATACTTGCTTTTCGTGGAGGCCGGATCAAAGTCGTCCGAATGGGAGTCTGAAAGAAGGGGGATAACGGGGAGGCGAGGGGGGGTTAGAGTCGAGGAGCTCGCGAGGATGTTCTGACTGTACATCATTATTGCTCGGCCGTGTGTGGCGCCGGTGCTAATCGGAGGGGTTTCCGTGCGGTTAACCTTGAAAGTTTACAGATCCGCATCTTCCGGAAGTGCAGCGTTGCCAAATTTGTATCGTGAATATCGTGGAGAAAAACGACTTGAAGATCACAAAAGGGCCGCGCAGCCATGAACGGATGCAAAAAAACCCCCTTTGAATCATCCCAGGAATCCCACTCTTTTCTTTAGATTTTCCATATGTTTCCCAAGACTTAAAGTTTGGTTAATCAGTTCCAAGGTGTTCCAAGCGGATGTATGGCCGGGGGGGGGGGGGGGGGGGGGGGGCGGGGCCCGGCCCCCCCCCCCCCCCCCCCCCCCCCCCCCCCCCCCCCCCCCCCCCCCCCCCCCCCCCCCACCCTGCGCCGAGTTAATGCTCAACCCGACTTCCCCCCTGAGTCAGACCTAAAGCTAAAGTTTTACGAGGTGTTTCATGCGACTCCGTCTCAGGGCTGCCTGCAATAAACAGCTGAAGGATGTCTCAATCTGGGACCACGCGTCCCAGCACCAACCTGGCAAAGCATTCAAGCGAGCGAGTGAGAGAATAATGCCCCCCCCCCCCTTCCTTTTTTTTTATTTTTTCACCTCGCCCCTACACCGAAGCAACAAGCCTGTCCGTCTCTCCAATGTCCTGTTTTTTTCCCGATCAACCCGATAATACATAAAGAGCATCTTATCTGTGTCGACAGACAGCTTCACAAATGGGGCCCCCAAAGGCCCCGGCGAGCACACTCCAAGAGCTTTGAGAAATGGGAATGACCGCGGCAGCTAAGAGACGGCGCTTGTGATCTAATGCAGTGGCCGAGGGCTGGATTGTGTCACGCTGCACACCTTGAGGGATGAAAAATACCCAGGTGCTCTACTTAAAACTAATGGAAAGTGTCTCGGAAAGAAAGAGAGAGAGAGAGAGAGAAAGAGGAAAGAGTCAGAGATAGGAAGAGGTTTGGATACGACACTATTAAAAGATTTCCACCTGCCTCTCCATCTCTTCGTCCCGCACTATCAATATGGGGGGGGGGGGGGCGACCAAAATAGCCGGTTGCTGACAAAGAGGCGGTCGAAACGAGGCCTTTCCATTTCAGTCGACTGATTAGTCAATCTGGGTTTAATGTGTATCCTCAAGGCTGCAGGATTAGCAACTGTTTCTCTGTGTGCGTCGTGCGCCGAGAGCTCCGAGCGCACGGCCGATTTGAGATTGTATAGTAACTGCTTCATTTACTGGGAAAAGTGCTCTTTTTCTCCCGCGAGCGACCCCTTGACCCCCCGGTGGAGTGGAGCGTTTTTACATTTCTGACCTCGGTCGATACCCATCTCACATGTCATCTCGGAGGGGAAGCGACGCTCCTTCGTGGCTGAGCTTGTATTTAACATAATGGGGCGGACCTCGGTGAAGTTCAGGCGACCGGCATGCTCGCCGTGTTTACGCCCGGGAAAGCATTGCGAACACTCTCCTCGTCCATATGTCAAAAGTGGGGCATCGTGGCGGACGAAAAAGCCTCGATATCACTGCTAACCTGCATTATTAATCGAATGCGTCATTCACCCTTCCGCTGTCTCCGTTCCGGCTGTTTGCGACTCCTCCGCCAGACCGACACAGAGACGGCGCTCTCGCGCCGAGGCGCTGCTCCAGTCGGACCGCAGTCTCCGCCAGGTACGCGGAGGCGAGCCGGCGGGCTCCGGAGCCCCCAACCCCCCTCCCCTCTGCGCCAATGACCGGCCCCGAACGTGCCACGCCGACGCTCTACCTTGTTTCGGCGGCTCAACAGCTGGCAACAGATGGGCTCGCGCCAGAGGGAGGAGGAAGGGGGGGGGGGGGGGTTGCAGGGACTTAACCTTGCTCCCACCTTCCTCCTCTCCACCGTCTCCCCTCTGTTCTCCCCGCGACGTCGTCTCTATCCCTGCCTCTTCTTATTCATGCTCTGAAAGGGATTCCCACACCCACGCTCTCTCCGCGAAACACGCCACGCACGCAGCTGGCGCGCATGCTTTTAAGGGCCATCTTTCTCCCTCTGATGCCTCGCTTTTCAGATCAACAAAGTAGAGCCGCGCCTCCCCGAGTCTCCGCGAGTAATGGAACCCGCTTCGTTTTTTCTTCTTAAGACGCGGCGGCGGTGGCGACTCGCGGCGGGGGGGGGGGGGGGCACGGCGCTTTCTTCCCGGCGTGTTCGCCGCCTGACCTCTGAACTCGGTTCAGCCTCTCGAGCCCGGCGGACGCATTCAAGGCCGTAGGAATTGCTATCAGCCCGGAGATGGGAATGTTTTGATCTGGTAGCGCCACTCCAGGCTCCCTCCCCCCTCTTCCTCATTGTTGTTCCTCCTCTTTCACTCTTTTCACTGACAGTCCCCCCCCTAGCCACTCAAATATACCGCATGACTGCAGGGGGCTGATGGAGCGAACAACAACAGCGACGACGACGACGACAAAAAAAAAAAAAAAACTGCACTTACCCAAGTCTGTGTAATGTGATTTGCAGAACTGCTTTTGTCCGCCGAAGCACAGCTCGAACTGGGGCTCGTTTGACCTGCGTAAGGTGTGTCCGTTCTCAAGGGCGGCGAAGGCGTCACAAGTGTAGCGGTACGTGATGAAGCCAAAATTGTCCCTGGTCAGGAATAGAAAATGATACGTCAGAGTGTTGCTGTGGGGCAACAATTACTGAACAGGGGGGCCTTGTCTGAGATGACGATCACGCTATTTATATGCAAAAGAGAATCAATAAAGGTGTATCTTTGGGGCTGTGCAGGCCTGAAAGTGGATGAATCAGGGGACACTTTGCCACTGAAAATCTTTGACTCTTTTGAACCCGCTGTTACTTAAAGTTGAGCAGAGGGGGCGGAGCTTTTATGGTGGCACCGCAGGGGGGGGGGGGCACCAATATGGGGTAGAGACTCAGCCAGCAACAGCAAATAAATACACTTACTGGACAAGTTAAAGTATCAACTACCGAGTGCTACTTTTCTGCCGTTTTCCTCCAGGTTTGACCGTTGGTGGCCCCCTGGAAATATTCTCTGGATCCACCCCTGGTTTGCACTTTCATCAGGAGTCGCTTGTCCAGTGGGGGGGGGGGGGGGGGGGGGGGGGGGGGGGGGGGGGGGGGGGGGGGGGGGGGGGGGGGGGGGGGGGGGGG
>JASSRZ010000060.1:5336224-5351334 GCA_032164315.1 Malacoctenus gilli
TTTAGGGAGCGCGGCGCCCCCCCCCCCCGCCCGCCCCGCCGCATTCGGGCCCCACCGGCAACCCCCGTGACCCCGAAAGCTTATCTACACGAAAAGGGGTTAAACGACACTTCAACCACTGTCAGACGGACAGACGAGACGCCTCTCGGGGGTTGAATTTCTGTCTCCCACCACAGCTCAGGAGGAGGTGTTGGTGGCAGCGGTACATGTGGCATGTTTGAGGATCGTTTCCCCTGCTGGTAAATGAGTACCGAGACTAGTCCGGTGCCACATTGCACAGTTCGCGGGGGCAAAAGGGCAGCTATTTTCCTTTTCCTGACATGAGATGAAAAGAAATCTACGCTGCAAGTACAAACATAATAATTCAAAGGTTTATTTACTCCCGAATACTGCAGCTTTTTTGTCTTGCTCTTACTATTAAATTATCTCTATTTATTATTTGTTTTTATTTAGTTTAACCTTAATATTCATACATAGAATAAGGTGATGAAGTCAAAATGAAATCTCATTGGCAGGAATGGTGAAAGTGGCTCAAAGTTGGTGAAGATGAGCCGGTTGTAAACTGGTTCGTCCTAACGCAGTAACACGAAAGCATAATGTCAGTATTAATGGAGGCGTCTCACCACAGCGTCCCCCTCCTCTGGAAATGACTCATAAGGCAGCTGATCTAAGTGGCTGCACGTGTCAGGACTTAAGGAAATGAAGGCTGGGATCATACAGAACTGCATCACACAGTGGAAACCCATTAAAACAACACTGCCATTTCAATTTCCCTGCGATGTGTTCGCTAAGTAAGCTGTCAGTCAGCGATCGGATCGAGGAAAGAGGCATATTAACTCTTCGGTAACAAAGAAAGGGGGTGGGGGGGTTCGCTAATAAACCCTGGAAAGATTGGAAAGCCTAATCAATACTTGGACACATAAAAGTGATTTCCTTTGCCTTCACCTTGAACCTTGAACTGTGATGGAATGATTATGATGTTAACCCATTACTGACGACAACAGCCAGGTGGGAACCAGTCGTGGGACCGTTATTTTTTTTTTTTTTATGATGAGTGCTCGTGGTTTTAAATAATAAAAATAAAAGGCGGGCCTACCTGGGGTTCCAGCAATCTCCACGCTTAATGTGCGTTCAATGGTTTTGTTCTCAAACGGTGATCCCTTGTGGTCACTGCAAGACAAAAAAGAAAGGGGGCACATTTTGACTTTTCCCCAGGAAAGTGGCCTCTCCTCAGTTGTTTTGTTGTGAACTAAGAAATGGAAATGAGTCACAAAAATGCCTCAACTTGGATTCAAGTCTCTATGATTCGCTTCGTCTTCCGTCTCTTTGTCTTTAGTCTGATTTTGCCTTTTGCCTAGAATAAGGTGGAAAAACTTCTCACACTTACTTTGGAGACTCTGGGGTCAAAGGAAGTGGCAAGGTGGTTGGTTTGGCTGCAGAACACAAAGGAGCATGGGTAATTATTGATCTAGGTATAACACGGCAGAAGAGAACAGGTCCACATTCTGCAACAATTAATCTCAAATTGGCTCAACAAATGCAATTATTACTACAAAAACACCCATTCCTGGTTAGAAAGTCTGTCTATGGACACTATCGTACAAAACGTAATGTTTTGGATTGACCCCAATCTAGCAATTTATTCTCTTAGGATAGACTGTTCACTCTGTGAGGCAGGATGAAGTGATGGTACGTGTTTCACAGGTGTCTAGACACAGCGCTCAAGACAACGACAGACGGATCGAAATGGGGAAAAAAAAAAACAAAACACATACAAGAGACGATGCCACAAACAAGACACATGACAGTGGGTGAGCCCCTCCCTGGACGACAAAGTCATAGTCGCATGCACCAACAGCAGAGGAGGGGAAAGAAAAGAGAGAAAAAAAAAGAAAAACAGAAGGAAGAAAGGAGAGTCAAGGAAGCTTGTGCAGTTGCCCGAGGCTCTGGCCGACTTGTGCTCCAGCTAAGAGGTTGTGGCTTTAGTAGCGCGACGCTAAAGAGCAGCATCCGGGCTCTGAGTCCAAAACTGTACAGATTCAGCACACTCAGCTCAATCGGCCAAAGATGGTTCGAGGGTCGACTTTGTGATGATGTACAGAAGCAAGACAAGGCTGGCCCCTTTTCCCACCCCCTCCTTGTTGTTTTTTTTAATTATTATTATTATTTACAAAAATAAGAGCGAAAAAAACAAATTGGGTTTTAAATTTGAAAGAATGCCTCTGGGACTAGCAAAAAGCATTGGCGAGCAGGCTGTTTGCTGTCACTGTTGTTTGTGCCCTCGGAATGACGGTTAGATTCAAATTAGAGTCGGGGTTAGTTGTGAAATCAAACTTGGAAGTGGTTAGAGCAGGAGAGGGAGAAAAGAGAGCAGAGATAAGGCCAGTGGGGGGGATGCAGTCATGATTACCTAACAACGGGTGGCCCTGGTCATCTGGGTGCTCGCTGAGTGTCTGCCTGTGTGGGTGCCCTTTCCCTTGTATGTTGCAGGGAGGAGCGGGCTCAGCAATGCTAGTGTCAGGGACGAGCGGGCTCGGGAGGCCCAGTGAGAGCACCGCTGCTGGGCTGCCCATGACATGGTCATCATCATCATCAACAACACCGTCGTCGTCATCATCATGGTCCACATCCTCCCCAAAGCCCACCTGGCTTGGCCACCCCAGCTCTAGTCCGAAGCCCAGGTCTAGCCCCGGGTCTGACTGGCCCACCCAGGTCTCGAGGTCAAAGGCGAGAGGGGGCAAGAGGGGCTCAGAGTCCAGCGGCGGACTTAGTCCCTGGTGTCTGTGATCAGCGGTCCCTCTGAACTCCTCCTCTTCAACCTCAGAGACGGCCCGGACTGGCCGCTCAGACCTCTTACCTGCTAATTTGCTCTTGCCTACGGGGGGAAACTTGGGTGGCAACAGTTGGGCCCGATACTGAGTGGGCCTCTGTTTGGAGGTGAGCAGCTGGCTCAGTAATGGGTGCCCCGGCTTCTCCTCTCTTTTCTTTATAGTCACTGTGATGTGTCTATGTGTTGCGCGGCTGGCACCACTGCTGTTACTACGGCCTTGCCTGCCAAAGCCCACACTAGCCTGAGTGGCGCCCGCAGCCTCTCGGCAATGCTCACAGCTGTGACTCACCTCTCGGGGAGGGAGGGAATAAGAATGCATATACCTAATAAACCTAGCGGCGGCCAGGCGGCCCACATCGCCTGGCGGCCTTCCTTCTTCACTGGGCGGCCCGTGCTCCAGTTTGGGGCGGGCATGGCCGCAGGTGGAGCTTCTGTGGCCGACAGGGACGGAGGCACCCTCCGTCTCCTCCACCCCGTCATCGTGAGAGCAACGCGGCCACTTCCCAGCCCCAACACCAGCCATAATACACTCGCCTGCAGCCCGGCTCTCACCTCGCTGGTGATGCTGCTGCGGCTGTTGCTGCTGCTGTTGTTGCTGCTGTTGCTGTTGGTGGTGGTGGTGTTGTTGTTGTTGTTGTTGTTGCTGTTGCTGTTGTTGTTGTTGTTGAGATGGCACGGCTGACTTCTTCTTGGAGGTGGTAGAGGAGGAGGAGGAGGAGGTAGAGGACAGGGAGGAGAACGAGGAGGTGGATGACGAGGACGGCGAAGAGGAGGAGGAAGAGGCACCGAGACCCAAGCCGCTCTTGTCCCTGGTGCTGGTGCCCCCCCAGGCGCTCTTGGCTTCACTGGCTTTGGTGTGGAGGAGGATGTCATCGGTAGCTGTTAGATATTTCAGCAGCTCAGTGCAGGGCCGCCTCACCGGGCGGTTCTGTTGGCTGGAGCCCCCTCTTGATTTGCCATTCCAGGGGCTCTCCGTCTGTGACAGGCAAGAGGAGGAGAAATTAGACTTTGCTGGAATAAGAATAATGAAAAACAAAAGTTGCGCTGCCGGTTGTTAGGACAGCGCAGCCCATCCAATTGCATGAAATGTCAAGTGCTTTCTTCGCCACCAAAATAAAAGCAGGAAGAGATGGAGCCACCGAGAGGCTAAAGGAGTGACTCAAACAGCCTGAGCGCAGTCGTCGCCCAACTGTCTGGGAGGCGATGGTGGGAGTGCCGTCCGCCCATCATCTTAATTGCGTGCCCCCCCTTCCCCCTCCACTTCCCCACAGCACCACCGCGCCACTCTGTACGCACACCATGTCCTCCGGGAGTCCTCATTCGCTCTGCTCCAGAAATGGATGACTCAAAGGCACGGTATGAAAATAGACTCCGTGAGGAAGGTTGACGCACTGCATGTGCAAACATCGCGCGGCGAGCACACAGAAAAAAAAGAAAAAAAAGCCGCCCGCGTCGCCACACGATCGCATCAGAAACTCCGAAGTTTTTGGAGAGGATTCTCCACAACAAACAGAGTTGTTTTTTCATAAACGAGGGCAAACAGTCAAGTGTTTCTGGCACCGTTGACAACACGGAACATACAGTACGACGTGCAGAGAAAGCGTTTTATTCATATACATTTCAAAAACCTGTGACGCTTACGTGGACTGAAATTAAATCCCAACCAATCCCCCCCTATTAAAAATAAATCTTTACTGCACATTCTAATGAGAACATCAAGTCTGATATTCTGATCTTGTCGTCTCAAGGCATCAAGAGCGCCTGTCGCTTGTTTTTTTTTCCTTTTTTTTAAGACACCATACCAAGGCGGATAAGTGGTGGAGCTAATGAGACAACGGTGCCGATGCCTCGCCTGGAAAGCCCAACAGCAATCAGCCTGTTTTCATTACGGGATGGCCCCCTGGGAGAGTAGACTGCTGGAGCAGTAGTCTAACATCATCTAAAGGCGGCCACCAAAACAAGAAAAATGTGAGAGGAGGAAGGAGGGAAGGAGGGAGGGAGTGAGGGAGGGCGGGCGGGCGAAAGACAAGACGGAGTGAGGGTGGAGCGAGAGGGATAAACAAATGCTAAACAGAGAGAAAAAAGGGTGTGTGTACGGGAGCGAAATAAGTACCAAAGCAGTGCGTGGATTTTGTGTGTGTGTGCACGCGTGTGTGTGTGTGTCCCTACCTTGACGACGGCAGGTGGTGGTCTGATCCGGTGGTTGCTGCTGGCTGCATGGTTCTGTGCCTTGCCACCTGTGTATTGATTATAGCTGAGCTGGGAGTTTGCGGGTGCCAGAAGGAGCTTCTTCAGCTGCGAACGGACCCAAACACAACCGGGGAGGTTAGCGGAAGGAAGGGAGAGGAAGCGAGCAGAGCGCGGACGACACAAGCGACTGTTTTGTTTTTGCTTTTTTTTCATTCAAATAGACAGCCATGTTTCCAATATGTACAGTCAAACATAGTGAATACGGCGGATGCCGGAGTAAATTTGAACATCCTTCAAATGTCAGGTGTTTGAGCAGTTTCTGCCTTTCTGTGCAGTGTTTACATGAATCCACCATGAGCTGGAATTACTTCTTATAAGCAAAATGATGAAGTATAACACAAAACAGCCTACGAAGTCTAGTTTGTATGCAGTGCATGTCAAATAAACGTGAGGCTTTGTGTTGGGACAGAACTTGTAATGTATTCACATTTTTGAGTTGCACCTGTTTTTTGGCTCGAAAAAAAAGAAGAAATTAAAATTCAAGTAGGTCACAGCAGGTGAAACGACAAGTCAAAGTTTGCTCTGTCTTCTTCCGCAGGTGTTTTTGTGTACACACAACCTGGCTTCGCTCGTGTGGTTGAATAAACACGCAGGTATTTAGCTAAAGGTCACTCGGAAGGGACCGGCATGGAATAAAATGGACTATAACGTCACATATCATAACATAACATTTTCGCTGGCTGCCTTCGAGCCAGGTAAACACCCAGGCGCCTCCACGAGACGGAGGTGTTTTCTCTGCCGGAGTTCCTTCTGAGGTTGAATTCGGCTGCGAGAGATTCGCCGCGACCCACCCAGATGAGATGGATTTCAGCTCTCCGCCCGCGCTTTCATTCCGCGTCGGCCTGATTGTTGGGGGGGGCCTGTGGCAGTGTTGTCAACCACCGTTGGCCCCACCACGGCAACGTTCGTATCACTGACCGGGCGCCACGATAGTTTTGTTAGCTCGACTTGGGAGGCTCCCCCCCCCCATCAGCGTAAAAGTAGTTTCTGGACTGGAAGTCACGTCCAGTCTAACACGTTTTGACCCCGGTGAAGGGAGCGGTGCTACGAGGGGGGAGAGAGAGAGAGAGAGAGAAAGAGAGAGAGAGGGAGAGTGGTTGACGTTACCAAGGAAGGCTCCTCCGGCTCCGGGGTGCGTGGTGAGCCGTCGGGAGAGGAGGGACAGCTCTGGTCACTGGCATTGGTCACGTCCCCATCTGCCAGGGCCTCAAACGAAGGCAATCCGTCCTCATCCACCGGGATGCTGTCCAGGGTCTCTGTAAGCACTGCCAGCAAGTTGGCCTCATTTTCTTCATCTATCTTCTTAGGAGAGGGAACGAGGGGGAAGACAGACCAAAAAAAGAGAGAGAGAGAGAGAGAGAGAGAAAGAGAGAGAGAGGGAGAGACGGGGGAAAAATAGGACATTTTAGTCGGGAGAAGTTGATTTTTTTCTTTCTTTCAACTTTCACAGAAGTAAAGGTGGTGGGTGGATGCATGCGAGCTTTCGCTGTGAATATAGTGGGAAGATTTTTCTCATATTTTTCGCGGAGCAGCAGAGCTCGCTCTATTCTGGCAACCTTTTAGAAAACAAAATTCTCCTCATGTGCATGAGTCAAGCCTGTCACTCATATTTTAAGCACGCGGCTTACTGGACCAAAATAATATCTCCCCTCCAAAAAACCCATTACCAGGGCTGACAAGTAGCGAGTATCGAGGGACGACGGCAATGGGTTTAGGGGGGTGGGGGGTGGGGGGTGGGGTTTGTGGTATGGGGTGGGTGTTTGTGGGGGTAAACGAAAACAATTGGCAGAAGTTCGTCTCTCTCTCTCTCTCCTCTCCTCTCCTCTCCCGGCGAGTCGATGGCTTCGCCTACAAGACGCGAACAATCCTCGGATAAGGAGAATTAAAGCCCCCCTAATGCTAAATAAATGTGATATTTTTAAAGCGCTGGCACGGCGGCGGCTGTTTGGTGAAGTTAGCATCAACATTTCAACGATAAATAAGGCTTACGCTCGCCAATCGGCTCCTCTTTGATGTACTAGTGGGGTTGGGTGCCGGCTGCAGCTGGCTGTCTAATGGTTGAGATTATAACTGCGGCTGAGGAGCGAAGCGGCGGAGAGAGATGAGTATATAGAGATGGATGGAGAAGGCGAGGGAGGGATGCGCGCTGCCAGCTATCAACATCGGAGGTTTACTGGGGATAATAACCGTGCATGTATGTCAACAAAAAGACAAGAAGAGAGAGAATGTATATAAATAGATATTAAGAGAGAGAGGAACGCTGCTCCATAGACAAAAAGGTGTGTGTTCGTGTGTGTGTGTGTGTGTGTGTGTGTGTGCCATTTTGTATTGACAACTGACAATAGGAACTGCAAGTTCCCGGGCCATAAAAGCCCGGGGGACTTTAAGACAGCGGAAAGATAAACAGTATCGTCACCCTGGGACGTTCTGCAGCCAGCCCAACAAGAACAAATCCCTTTATGCACACGGCGGGATTATCATCGCTCGGCGACGGTGTGTGGCCGCCATTATGCCAGTAGGGGGGGGGGGGGGCGCCAGAGTCTCTCTGCACCTCACCAAACACCAAATCCCACATGTGCACCCACTTGTTCCCGTCAACTGCTCCTGTTCTGCATCCTTTCGCGTCCCTCCCCCCCGAACTCGGGATTCGGCGACGACGTAGCGGCCATTTTAACCGCCCCCCCCGATCCCCATCCAATTTTTAATTCACAGATGACACAGATATCGGTGAGCTGGCCAACTAGTGAGAAAAACGATCATCTGATGCTCATTGAGTAGATTTTCTGCTGACAACGTGAACACTCAGTCATTATTAGAAAAATGATAAAGGGGACGTATTTCACAGAGATAACATGGCGTAGATTGGGGCCACGCCGCACTGGAAAGCAAAAAGCCTTGCAGGAAATTGCTCCGTATGAGGTGGCATGCTGTTTAATTACTTGCACGGAGCTTCGGGATCCACTGTGCTGGAACCCCCGTGCTATTGAAATGCTCACCGCTTTTTTTTTTTCTTCTTCTTCCCCAGCATCCCAAGTTATTACCTGAGCACTAAGCGGGTAGGTATTAGCTGCTGATAAAGCCTGAGCCTTGGCTTAGCCCAAACACACATCCGAGCATGGAAAATTGAAATTTAGCATCATTTCAGATGCTCGCAAATGAGTCTCTAATGAGCCCGCCATCTGTTTGGGTCCATACTCATCAACCATCCCATCATCGCTGTGCTTAAGCGTTCTTTTATTCACCTCACTCGTCTTCTTTTCGCCCTATAAATCTCGATTTCCTTTCAGAAATTGTCAGCCCGTTCCTCTGCGCGGCGCCGCTGCCATTAAAAAGCCGATAGGGCCGCGCTGCGTCATGGTTTGGAGAGGATTGGGGGAGTTTCTGCGGCTGTGGCGGGCTGAAATGCAGCCGTTCCAATCCGGTTTCGAAAAACCTCCGCCAAATTGGCGGGTTCCCACAGGCGCACAGTATCCCCAAAGATAACCCAGAGGGGACTCTCATATTCTGAAAGAGACACTTGTAAAACCCTGAGTCGTGACGATCATGCCGCAGCCGCTGCCGCGGCTCTAGTGGAGGCACTCGTGGGCCAAGTGGGGATTTGAGAAACTGGGGTAAAGAGCAGACCTCGATGATCGTTTCCACCCAGGAGAGAGAATGATCTAACACCCCTGTCCAGGAGGGCGAGCTTTTCTATGCCAGCTTAAGGACCACACCTCACCGAGTCGCCGCACAAAGTCAATGCGCGACCGATAACTCTCTCCGGCCACTTGTATATTTATAAACAGAGCCCCTTTTCCGCGAGGGGTGGACTGGAGGAGCGATGGCACCCAAAGGGGCCGCCACCCGGATAACCTGGCAACCCACCGCCGACCACGTCCACTTATATTGATTGCTACAGCAGCTGCTGAGAGGGAAAAAGGACAGGGAGAACAAAAAGAGAGGAGAAAAATTGTCTCGGCGGGAGCACTTTCTCGCCCATCCCGCTTAATGGACCTCACCGAATTAAAGAGATCTTAACAATCCTGGGCTAATTGTGGGATCACAATATATTAACCCCGCTCCAATTCTAAAGGGTGCCATTTTGCAGCAGTTTTATTCCAAATGCTTCAATTAGCCATAAAACATGCTGGCAAGTGCTGGCGGAGCCTCCCTCCCCACCTCCTTCGCTCCAGCCGGCCCCGCGTCGGAGACGAGAACGCCAGCCGCAGCGCTCCGTGATTAGGTGAGGCACCCCTTTTGTTATCAGGCAGCCTGTCTTTGAGATCGTCCTTTGCCTTTAACTCTTTTATTGAGTCCCGGCGAGCCGCATTGTGTTCCAGGAGATACTATTCACGCGGCCGATAACGGGAGGCGAAGGTGCTGCTTTAAACAAACACTCGCCACTGAACGCCGGGGCAAATAGCCAAATTAAATCCGCTAATTGCTTCTCGAGGATCCGGAGCTCACCGAGCAAATCTGCCAGAGATCAAATTTTAACAAGCTTTTATTTTTTTTAACCTTTTCAGCGGGCGACGCATCATTCACGTGTTAAACGGAACCGAAAAGTGCCAGAACTTTGGACCCCATCGCCGACCAACGCTGGAGCGGCCCTGCTGTTACCCCCCCCAGCTACCGGGGAGGCAGAGCATGCGACAGACACTCTGGACGCAGGGAGATAGAATATCTCCGATTAAATGGGTCATCCGGTATTTAAAGCACTGTTTATTCTCCTCTCGCTCATCCGCGCCACAAAGAGGAGCGGCGGCCGGTCGGCGCGCGCTGAAAACACGCCTAATAAATCGGCCTCAAAAACCGCGTGGCGGGCTTAAGTCCTCGCCTTGACAATTTAATTGCTTTGCTTCATCTCAATCTTTATTTTTTTTTTTCTCCCTTTTCCTCGCGTCTGCTCGCTGCCCTGTCAGAGATTTCAAAAGCGTTCCCCTGGATGGGGTTAAGCGGCTCGTCAGACTTTCTAATCACGGCCACTATCAGAAATTGTAAGGGAGGGGGGAGGGGGGGACGTGGGGGGGTACGTGCATGCGGCAAGTAGGGTGGCGGTATCAAGTCATCACATCTTGACTCTGCCAAGAAAAGCAGCCTTGGATTTGATAAACAAATAATGTCATTCTGTGTTATTACCCCCGGCCCCCAGATTTCAGAGGAAATAAATCAAAGTCAGCGCCGCCGTTAAGGCGGTAGTCAGGCCTGACACGTCGGCCGGTCACACAGGCGCAGCATATGGCGGCGGGGAGGGGAGGGGAGGGGAGGGGAAGCGAGGGAAGGGAGAAAGGGGTGAGGTATGGCGCGACGCATGGCGGGGAGACAAATCATGGCAGCCGCCAGAGACGTCTGGTCATTTAGCATGAGCTTACTGAGATGGAGAGAGGGTGATTATGGCCTACACGGAGCGATGAAACCATACATAACGCTGTTAAGTTCCTCTGTGTGTCTGCGCGCGTGCGGCGGCGGCGGCGGTCGGCACAGTCTGATGGTGTTCCAAATCATAAAACTAAATGTTAAACCTTCATTGTGGTCAGGGCTGCGGGCGCCTCCGCAACATGTCGCAGTGCACCGAAGGCTCTTGTCATTTTCCATGTGACTACGGAGTCAATAGAGCGTCTCGTTATTCCGAAACAATTTCCCAAGTAAATGATCCCGCGGAACAGATATCCCGAACGCTCCGGACACAAAAAACCCTCCGTGCGGGCGGTGTATTTTTAAACCCGTCAACTCCACGCACAGCCGGCCTCCGATCGATCGTCGCCGCCGCCGAGGATGCGGCAAACTTCGCGCGGACTTCGACACTTTTTTTCCGTCTCGTCGTGATGGTTTAACGTACGAGTTGCTACATTTTGCACTCTCTAAATAAAGACAACACTGTGAAGACCAAACAAAAGGAAAATCATTAACAGTTTCTCCTACGATTAGACAATAAAGACGAGATTTCAGATACAAGACTGGCCTTATTCAAGACAACTTCTTGTAGTTGAGGGATCAATTAAGGCTAGATCCCTCACTGTTCGAATCAAGGATGCATAAAATAAAAGAACTAAATCCAAAAAACTGTTTTTTTGGGATGATGCGTCGCGATTTTGACCTAAAAATGTGAGAAAATGATGCCGGTCGAGGCTCTTCTGGTTGTATTTGAATTTGGCTGGAAGCTCCTCCAAGGAAAAAAAACGAAATGCTGTCACATCAGCTGACTGTTTGGTGGCCAGATGCCTGAGAGTGTGGGATATAAATCAGAGACGAAATGGTTTGAGCCACCAATAAGTACCAGAGCAGGAGCCCGCGTGTGTGTGTGTGCGTGCGTGCGCGTGTGGGCCGCGCGCGTGCTTGCCGAGACGATGCGTCTCCGGGGAACCATTTGGGACTGTTACAGCACTATCAGATGAGTTGATGGGGGGATAGAGAGAAGAAAAGAGATAGAAGGAGGAGATATCCCAGGGAATGTGTCTGTGTGTGTGAGGGAGGGAGAGAGAGAGAGACAGAACTGTTGTTGCACTTCCTGACACAGGCCAGATCCGATTCAGACACCTACCCAAGGGATGTTAACGCGACTGTTCTTTGTAGCGCTCTGCAGAAGAAAGAAAGGGGAAAAAAAAGAAGAAACAACCAAAAAAACGGAACCCCAGCTGCATGAAAGACCAGAACACTGTCGTACATCTGCTCACGCCCATTAAGCTTTTTTTTCTCTCCAACTCGGGGGCCCGAATCAAGCGCTGCAAAGACAGTTGGAAACCAACAAAGAACACACTACGCGAAACCACTAATTCCGAGCAGTTACAACAGTCGCATTCGGAAAAAAACTTCAATCCAAACGCCGTGAAATAATAATAATAATAAAAAAAAACCAACACTTCAGAGCAGCTCACACACATTCTCATGCATCCAAACACGAGAGAGTATCGCAGGAGGTTTCGGGGTGTCCTGGTGGAGCCCCCCCCCCCCCCCCTTGTCTCCCTTCATGCCCCGAGCTGCTGTTGTTTTCCTATTCCAGCCGTCCAACAGATGGTCCAAGCAACCGTTTGCTAACACCACCAAATCACACACCATCATAATGATTGGACACTCGCTCTTTTGTTTTGGCAGCCACTTCCCAATCGGCCTGGCACGCGGCAACACTGATTGCTGTGATTGCTCCGACTGCGCCTTGCTCTGACGCTCGCAGCAGGAGGGGGCGACGGGGGGGGGGGCGACACAGAGATTTGGAGGCTCAAATAAAGAATATTCAGCGAGATGCGGAGATGGGATGAAGAATGGTGCTTCCCTCGGCTTTTTTCTCACCCGCCCCCCCCCCTCCTAATGGCATGCAAATAGCTATTTGCTTAAGTCGGCAGCTCTGAATGTGCACTACTAAGCAAGGGGCCTTTGAACCTACTGTTACACTGCTGATAATGTGCTGGGAGAACACGAGGAGAGGTGGGGGGGACAGACAGAGCTCAGAGCGGCACGGAGACAGTTTCCACTGTCCATCTCGCTGTCACATTTCCTGGCTGGAGTAGAAGTCTGTCGTCAGCAGCCGAGTGTTGCTATCCATAAAACGATTACACACAGAGGAGCCCGGTCACTTTGGTTCTGACATTTACATAGATTTTTTTTCTCGAGGAGGGAGCAGAGCGGACGAGAGTTTCTTGGGCTTTTTTTTTTTTTCTTCCTTCCTCACACAGAGGACTCAATGTTATTATCCACTGCTGACACCCCCCACCACCACCACCACACACACACACACACACACACCTGCACGGTGCAGCTCCTGACCTTTCAGGCCCTGCCAAGCCCATCGAAAAGGTTTGTGGCGTTTCATTTGTCATAGTAATGTCTTCCTCGGAGTGATGCCAAGGTGGGGGGGGGGGAGCCAGGATAGGCCTGAGCAGATAGAGCAGTCCGCTTTCGAACAAAAGACACCTCCAGGTGTGTTGTTGTATCGCTCTCCCGCCGAACATCTCCGCACGCGCGTGGCGGGTTCTGGATTTTTTTTTCCTTTTGGTGCGCATGACAGGGGAGCCAATATCACAAATTTATGGTAATTGAAATGGCGGAATCTTTTGGGGGGAAATGCAGTCAATTTGATTCCGCCGCCAAAAAGGTCACCCGATTCAATTTGCACTCGATGCCATACGGGCTGCGACAGGGAAACACCTGAAAGCAAACGATCTTATCGGGGCCTCACAGGCGTCGCCACTTACCCGCCTGCATAAAAGCTATTTGCTGATTGCTAAATAAACGCATTATCTTATACCTTGATTTTTTTTTTTTTTTTCTCTTTCCGCAAAGCGGGCGCCTCGATCCAGGCGCACGCCGCAGCCGCCGTGTGTGTGTGCCTCCTTGTCGAGACTTTGTTATCGGCGCGCTTTCTCTTTTTCTGCCCGCGCGCGCTTTCAAGTGCCGCGTACAGGCTGCAACGTGTGGTTGAACACAGAGGACTTCACAGGGCATTGCGTGCAGTCCCAACGTGTGGGCACGCACCTATCTTTTACAAGTGAAGAAATGAAAAACACATCAAAGGAGCCGCGCACCAAAGTCGATACACTCCCGGCTCGTCGGCATGAGGCAGGGATACGATGAGAATGGATGAGGGGGGGTGGGGGGGGGGGGGGCTGTGAAAGCCCGCAGAAGCTCCCTTTGTAGCGGCGGCATTGGATGTTGAGGTGAATTTCATCTTAATCTGGGGTCCACACCCTGTGGAATACTGATCGCGTTGCCTTTGGTAGTGATAGGCTCGCCTTTGACAGCTCCCACTCGGCGAGAGCGCACCCACCGCACCTGCGCGCGCCGGCCAGACTGTCTGCCAAAACGCCCGGTGATCAATGCACAGTTGACCACTTGACGACAAGCGTCCGCCACTCGAAATCCCTTTCCTATCTGCCCATCAAGTTATTACACAACAAAGCCCGCAGCGGTGTGGGAGAGAAAAAAAAGAAAAAAGAAAAGAAAGGTCTGGCGCGGCGCGGTTTTGTTCGGAAAGTGGCCTTCTGGAAAGAGCCGAGCAACAGGCGGACCGTTTTCGGAGCTGTTGACTCGCCCGAGGTCGACGGCGCGATCGCGGCAGGTTGAGCCCAGACACGCCGCCGCACAAACGCACGCGGCAACATCTAGGAATCAACGCGAGCTTCGCTTCTTTGATTTGGGCTCATAAACACGCTTACATGCACATCGGATTTTGCTGATGAGAGTGCTACGAACCACAAAATGTCTCTGCATGTATCTGAGAATCCAACTCCCCCGGGCCCCCCCCCCCCTCCCCGTCATTCCCTGTTCTTTCCTCGTATACAAGGAAAATATTTTCACATAAACAAGTTTATATTTAGCCGAAACAGTAATGTACACTCTCTCGGGTGGCAAAAAAATTGCCTGTAAAAAGCCTCTGCGCTTTCCCTTCAGACTCAGGAGCTACTGATTGGGCAGCAAGTGAGTCATCCAAGCATCAAGTCACTCATGCAGCCTTAGAGCCTCAGAGAGCCTCTTGAACTATTTGAGGCCTGTGCAGACTTAAATGCTTCGGGGGGGAATAAGCTGAGGCTGTAAGCATGCAGCGCACATCGCACAGCTTAGTTAGAAGTGGGAGGCTTTTTCCCTGCATGCATGACAAGGCTCTCGAAAAATATGGACTCGTAACCAGGTGAAACTAGTCCTTCACCAGTTAAGCATTTACCGGGTAGCAGCGAAAAGACGGAAATGCGCAATTAAATGGTCAAGAGACGAATCGCGACCAATTACAAAATCTCCTTCTCCCATCAATAACACCGCTATTGAGCTCCTCTTTAATATTCAACAACCTATGTTTCAATTTAGCGCGAAAAGACCTCATTTGTGCACTCAATTATTAATCATCAGTCAGAATCAACAAAGTTTCTCCGAGTCTCCAGTCTTGCCAACTCACAGAGACTGACAGAGGATGGCAAACAACCAGTCGAGGGGGGGGGACTAGCCAAGGCTGCACTGGTGATGAACACACACACACACACACACACACACACACACACACACACACACACACACACACACACACACACACCGGGGAGCGATTGGCCTCTGCTGGGGAGGGGCA
>JASSRZ010000060.1:5351434-5367250 GCA_032164315.1 Malacoctenus gilli
ACACACACACACACACACACACACACACACACACACACACACACACACACACACACACACACACACACCTGGGATCGATTGGCCTCTGCTGGGGAGGGGAAGCAGCCCATCGTCCAAGACTGACGGGGCTTCACCATGAATCACACCGCGTGCTGACTGAAGGCTTCCCTCCGTCCTGTTTCCCTGTTTCCCTCTCTCCCGTCTCGGCAACCCCCCCTCACCACCACCACCACTCACCCCCCCTCCCCCTCCCCCTCCCCCTCCACTCCCACACACACCCTGTCTGGTCTCTTATCCGAGCTGTTTTCTCACGACGAGGCTATTGCTTTCACACTTTCCTCCGCGCACCTCTGCCTGTCACTCTTTGATCAGTTCATTTCATCTGCGTGCTGACCCCCCCCCCCACTCCAACTACTGCCCACCCCCCTCCTATTTTTTTTCAACGCATTAGACAAAGACTATAAGTGCATTCGAGGAATCCTCTGTTCACGTTGTCCCTCTCGTTCAAAAGTGTACACTGTTAAATAATACAAAGGAAGCTGGTCTTATCACATGGCATCGTTGCAACATGTGGCTGTGTGGGAGAGTATGAGTCGAGAGGGGGGGCAAGGGGAGGGTAAATGTGAGGGAGGGTGGGGGGGGGTGGATTATTGGCTTAGTGTTTTGGCCAGGTTAAAGTGAAACAGTCCTGAAAGGCTCTTAGTAGAGATTACCCCAGGTACTAAAAATAGTCATTTCCACCCAATTCACAGGAGCGCGCACCAAACAGAAAGTGTGTGGGGGGGGGGAGAGAAGACGACGTTGGCCAGAAACGACCCACTATCTGATCTCTGCATGGGGCGTCTCGGTTACGAGAGGCACGCTCGCCTGCACGAGTACGCATCGGCGGCTCCGGAGCGATGAGAGGGATGGGTATCCACCGGGGGCTTGGGATCAGCTGGGGCAGGAACACCAAACCGTGCCTCAATCAGCAGCAGTGGCCCCCTGGGAGCGTGCGTTAAGAGTGTGTGTGTGTGTGTGAGGGAGAGAGAGAGAGAGAGATACAGATAGAGAGAGTGAGTGAGTGAGTGAGTGAAAGGGACGGAGGAAGGGGAAGACAAGCGGCCAAGCAGCCACCACAGGACCAAAGATGTTCCCTTGCTCTTTTTCCAAACATTCCCTGAGGGGATTTTTTTTTTGGGCTGTATCCACCCCCTCTGCTTACTACCCTTTTATTTTTTTTTCCCTCCCCCCCCTCACTCCCTCCCTCCCTCCTTCCTTCCAGCCTTTTCCTTCCAGAAGCAACTGTTGGAGGCCAGAATATATTTGTTTAGCCACTGCTGCTCCAACCTCCCATCAGCCAGGAACAAATGCTTTGCCTTGGGAGCGAAAAAGACAGAGGGAGGAAGGGAGAGCGGGAGGGGGGGGGGGGGGGGGGGACAGTGTTTCGGGGCAGCGGGTTGAGAGCTCTTGTTGTGGAGTGGATCTGACAGACGCTCCAAGATGACACAGGCTTGGACAGCCCGCGCTGCATCTCTCTTCTATATATCGTCGCCTATTTGTCTGCACTGCCTCTCGTTTGTGCATCTTGAGGAGGCATCGCCGCAGGTCTGAAGGCGCGGCTTGCCTTCCGTCGACAGTGACGGAGGACTTCGCCCATCAGACGGCGCAAACAATGCATCAGCACGGGAAAAACTGAGGAGGACTCGAGATGAGGAGACCGTGGTGTATTCTAATAAGACTCACTTGGAAAAAATCATATTATACAGTGGAATATGATAATTCATACACCCTTTGCTGGAGCGGTGAACTGGTGCGGGTGGTGTACTCTCAAATGTCAGCATAAATTTGCAAAATAAACGCAACTGGCATTCAGCAGGGAGTAGGAACAGGGACAATAAGGGTCTCTGCTGTCGGTGTGTGTGTGTGTGTGTGTTTGTGTGTGTGGGCGTGACAGTCCCTCTCAGAGGGCCGATGACTTTGTGTTCGCTGCTGTTTCAGCTCACAGGAGCTGTAACGCCAACAAGTGTGCGAGCTAATCTACGCTTACATGTGTTTGCGGGGAAAGAAAAAGAAAGGAGGAGAAGGAGAAAAGAGAAGGCCGGGGCTGCTGGAGGCAAACGTCTCCGCGCGGCATGTTTCATCAAAGCCCGCGAAAGATGACCCAATCAATCTAATCTGCCTTTACTTAGGAATAAGCGCCTGAGCATCTGTCAAATAAGGCACAAACAAGCGAGACAAAGCGCCGTAATGCCGTCGGAAGGCGGCTGCCATCCCAAACCGCATCCTGTTGGGAGTGATATATTCCCATAAATGACACGGGCGCACATATGTGCGCTCGCATGCACGCTCTCACAGCATGTCCCTGTACAATATCAGCGTAATGCTTTAAGCCTCGGCATCTTATTTTACTACCTACTAAGCCCACAACCTTTTACTTCCAATCCGTTGGCTTTGGTCGAACCTGGCACATGTCCCACCGCTCCCGGTCTCGATGTTGGTCTGTTTCACCACACATCTGTCCCCTTGCCTTTCAGGGCTGACACCTGCTGGCCTTCTCTCTCTCTCTCTCTCTCTCTCTCTGCGCCCCGCCTTTGTTTCACGTTTCCCCGTCTGCCCTTGTCCCATTGTCCCACCTGTCCATCTATCACCAGCGTATCTCCCAACACGACAGGTATAACAACGGGAACATGTCGCGGTGAACCCCGCTGCCAATATTTCCTTCATAATCACGCAGAGTGCCTCACGGCCCCCGAGGCAGCTGTAAATGCCTTCGTTGGGGGGGGGGGCTGGTCAAACCGTATCCCCGCGTGACCAGCGGCGGGACGACCACGTCGGAATGCGGAAAATCCCAAAGCGACGGGACGCGTTTCCATCAATCAAGCGACTGAAGCCCGACTCGCAACCCGAGAGGGGACCTGCGGTTGAAAAGACACTGGGTCACACTTCCATGGTGTTATCTTTGGCAGTACATCGAGAACCCATTGGAGTGGCCACCCCTCAACAACTGACGCCCAAAATAGACCCCCGGACTTTCACAGGCGGCCCGTTTTGAAGGGGTGTCAAAGACGGTGCGCCAGAAGCGATCGCTATGCGTGCGTGTGAGCGCGTGCGTGTGTGTTACAAAAAGAGGGCGGCGTGGTGTATCATTCTCCACATTTTGTGTCAGGGACAGTTGGGACAGTGGCAGGGAATGGAGCAAAAGGCCAGCCAGGGGACAGCGTGTGACGGGAGACCGCGCGCTGCTTACCGAACAGGACACACACGGACCCAAACGTTGACTGATACGCGCTCACACACACTCTCGCACTGCTTACACAACATGCGAACAGCTTCCATTGTCCCCTTTCGTGATCCAGCGGGATTCCCTCTGATGTGACGGCTGTGTTTCTGGATCCGACTGCACTGTACAGCTTCAGTACACCCGGTTTACTCATTTGCCCCTGCGTCACATGGACCCGCAACCCGAACGGAGCCGGAGCGCCGGAGGCCCGGCGGGTGTTTGTCTTTCTTTCCGAGTTGCAAATCATTCCAGCAGTCGACTTACTTAACTAATAAACGCAGGTTTCAAACTTCCAGGGAGCAACTTTGATGAGGACACTTAAAAGGAGGGCCCCAGCGTGACAGCTGCACCCAGCTGTTACACATGTTACTAAAGACAGCCTTGACAATCCGCTACCTGCGTTTTTTCTTCTTTTTTTTTTTTTTATCAAACAGCTCTTACACGCTGATTTGTTAAGTGGATGTACACCAGAAAAGGGGAAATGTAAGGCAGGCAGACTCGCAGGCTCACAAACGAGGAAGTGATTCACACGTCCTCGGAGCTTCAATTCCTGATTGGACGTTTCTCTCTCTCTTCTCCGTGTGGAGGCCGTCGGAGGGGGCTGCCCTACAGTACAGTCGCAGCCCCGGCCTTCTGATCCTTGCCGAGAGGAGAAAAAAAAAAAAAAAACTTTCCTCTGTCAGATTAAGCAGGATTAACGGCGTCCTGCCATACGATGAACTCAGAACTTCACATGAAACTTCCCCCCCCAAAAAAAGAGAACGGCAGGGAAATGCACGACTTGCCCCGGACGCTCGTTTTCTTTGCAGCTTAATTAGAAGCCTTTCAATTTTCCTCGGCATAATACGGTCGCTGGTGGCTCGTTGAACGTGCGAAAACGCCGCCCGCTTCCAGCGACGTACAGTGTTGGCGTGGCGGCCAAACACGTGCGGGGCTGCGCGGGGAGCATGTGCACACAAACATGAGCTCGATCCCGTATTGGAAGTCACACACAGCTTGCTTCGCTCAGAGCGAGTTCCCCTCATCAGTGTCCTCAGTGGGTGCTAAGTTCCATTGTGCTTTAAAATGACACACATGCACACACACACACACACACAGGCACATGCATACACTCTTTGGTATTTTTATCCATCCCCAGAGCCACTCGGTGGCTGCGAGCCATATCACTCTCAGACGACAGAGGAGCCACGCTCACACCAGCTCGTACTTAAGACCCCCCCCCCCCATCTTGTGTGTGTGTGTGTGTGTGTGTGTGTGTGTGTGTGTGTGTGTTGGGGTGGTCCACAGAGGTAGAATGTGTGGTGATATAAAGGGACTTTAAAAAGCCAGCGGTGGCAGGGAAGAGGTCAAACGTGGAAAGAATTTCGTCTGTTATCAACTGTTGTCCACACGACCACGAAGGACACACACACACACACACACTCACGCACGCACAAAACACACACCAAACAGAGGCCCTGGAAATGTGACTACATGACAGGGCTACAGGCACACACATGCACTGCCCGCTCAGACGAGGTTTTTCCTCCCGAGGCGAAGCTAAAGCATCCAATCTTAGTCTTTCTTGTCTATCTCTGGCACTGATAAAGGCCTATAATGAACCGGGGACTGGAACTCAGTCCCAAGACCGATGGCTTTATGGCCCCGGCCAGATCATCACCCTCTGTGGACTTCGTTTGTCACCGAGTGAGAGCAGAAAGAGAGAGTCAGATGGAAAGAAACGGATAGGAGGAGAGGAAGAGAGAGAGGGGGGGGGGGGGGGGCAAGAGGGAGGAAGGGAAGGGATGGGGCAAAGATTAAAGTTTTACACTTCAACCTTTGAGAAGCGTTTTGCAACCCAGCCGCCCCGGCCGGGCGGTTTACTACGGAAGCGCGCTCTCAGATGTGCGCCGCGTTCATGACTCCACGCTGAAATAAACGCCCGGCGTTTTGATAAGGCGGCCGACGGTGGCAGCCGGGATCCAAACAAGGGAACAAAGGTCCTCCCGGGCTTATCGGCCTTCGCCTTATCTCCTCTTTTGTACGCCGAAGCAACGTAAAAAGTGTGTTTGTAAACTAGCAACAGTCGTCTGAGTTCTTTGGCATGTGTTCAAGAATGAGTTGTGGTTGCTGAGAGATGCTGCTGTTTGTTTTATTCTCCCTTGGTCAAATCGGCGAAGGCTGGAATGGACACAGAGATGGACACGGTTGACATGAAGCTTCACTTACCTCAAAAAGATTGGAGGCTTCATTCCCGTACTGCGTGGAAATGATCTCTGATTGGTCACTGTACCACTTGAGGCCGCCCAGGAAGCTGTCTGCGTCTAAGTCACTGACATCCAGCTCTGAGAGGTCAAGTTCGGGGAGGTCTGGGCAGAGGGGCTGGTCTTCACCAACCAAGGCAGCACACTGCGGGAAGAGACCAACGACAGAGGCCATCAGAGGGAAAAGATGCGACTTATCTCTTTTATATGCAAATCAAGACAGAGAGTTGTCTGCGCCAAGCTGCAAAACAATGAGAGAACCTGGACACCAGTCAAAAAAATCTTCTCAGACCTGCAGCTGGATCCTAAACAAAGAGGAATTCGTGTGCGACATACGAACAGTTGAATCATCAAGCTCGAGCGCCGAGCCCCGGTTACCAATTAAGTTGGAAACTCTGGTGTTGGATCCTTTTCGCAAACGTCTCCCTTCGCTCCTGTGACGCACTCCCTGGGCTTAATTTATGACTCGTCTCACTATCGCTCCATAGATTATTAACGGGAGCGTTTTTCTTTTGACAGGCGGCGGGTCAGCGCGCTTTGCACAACAAGCGTGCAAGCCGGCGACCCGCGTCCCCTCGGCTTCCCCTTCTGCAAACCCCCCCTCAGGTACACCGTGTACACGCCGATCGGCGCCGGCCTCCTCCTCCTCCACCCCCCCCCGCCTCCCGTCAGTCAACGCAGCCTGTTGACATTTTGTTATTCACCGGCCACTTTTATGTAATCTAGCCAATGTGTGCCGCATGTAGCAGCTGTTCTCGCTTCCTCCACACACAAATCATCGGCTCTGTTCTGGCTGCCAGCGAGGGTTGCGGAGTGGAGCTGGGAGTCGGAGAAAAAAAAAACAGGAAAAGGTGCCTTGACTGATGGGCGAGAGGAGGCAACAAGTCTACAGCTGTTTCTGCACATTACGAACAAACGCCTTTTCTCCATGTTGCACAGTGTGAAGTACCTCACATTATGGGTAATATGCTCATTTTCAGTATGCAACCCCACAGGCAGGAAAACAACAGCTGAAACGAGCCAAAAGTCAGGCAAACATTGCGCCCCCCCCCCTCCTTCTGCAAGGTGGGCAAACTTTGAGCTCTCTAGTCAGCTGGTCATTAAAAACACCCCCAGACCTGAGGCGTGTTTACACTCTGTGACTGTGAAAATGCAAATCCGACGCTCGGTGGCAGCTGCCTAATAGGCCACACGCTCCCAAATTAGTTGACAACACGTCAGCCGGTGTCTGAACGCCACGGGGCGGCCTTAAGAAAGATATAAGGTAGATATCCTCGGGCGCAGCCGGGGGGGTATTTGGCCCGCGGACTGAAAGGGGGGGGGGGGGGGGTCGGGTTCGGCTGAGGGCAAAGCTGAGAGACGGATGCTGTGCCAAGTAGGGAAAAACCGCGCAGACACCGGTGTCACAGTTCATCCGTCCTCGGAATCGCACCAACACGAACACACGATGACTTAAGACGGTGATGAGACAAATCCGTTGTGTTGCAATCGCGGCAGCGGCGGCGGCGGAGGGGGAAGGGGGGGAGGGGGGGGCAGATTCACTGCGTCTTAGGCTTCCCCCTGAGATGATCCAGTCAGACAAGGCACGGCATGGCCAGAAAAACAAAAAAAAACCAACAAAAAAACAAAACAAAACAAGCAAATAAATAACGGGGACACTGGGTCTGCACAGGCTGGACGGTCCTGGGCTCAATTATCTTACAGACTTCTTGGTGAACTAATGAAATAGCGCCGCCAGACAGACGATCGGGGTGCACCACCGCGGCGCGCTGATTTACGCACGCACCGCGCATAAAAGCACCTGCTCGGAGGATTTTTAGAGGATGCACGGTCGTGCTGCATGGCAGTTCTTCCTCCAGAAAAAAAAGCGTGTGTTTCATGCCCTTTTTTTACTAAGAACTGGTCGAAAAATAGGAGCCTCGCGAACGTATTGGTTGGAAAGAAAGAGCCGAACGCAGACGAAGTCTCCCTCCTACCTGGATTAAAGTGCGAAAGAGGGCGTGAGGATGGAACAACAATCCCGAAATCGATCGGGACTCACAAACGCACACTTTTACTGAATAAATCGCGCTTCTTTCGTGCAGTCTCGCCACACAGCCCACATAATCACGATTGTGCATCCGGACTGCAGTCATATCATGCACGAGTTAGTGTGGAAAGCGCTCCGAAGCACCGATGCAGACGAATACCTATGCACAGACAGGTAGACCGAAGCAAACCGGATGAACTCGGCAAATAAGACGATGAAGTATCTTTTTAATGCGCCTTCTTATCTGCGTGCACTTTATCCAGGTGAGATACGCGAGCGAAGCCAAAGCAAGCCAATTCAATGAATTATGACAACGTGGAGATTGAGGGGGGAAGAAAAAGCACCGAACAGACGGTTACATGAAATGCGCACAAGCATAAAGTCTACTCGAACCGGGCGCGACGGTGCCTTCCAAGCCGGGGGCAGCGCTCCCTCCCCCGGCCGGGATATGGGCACGGAGACGCGGCCGGCTACCGTGACTATTATGATGCTCCTGCGCAACGCCAGATAGCGGTGCCTCAGTGTGGACAACCTTTGCTCTCGCCCCTGAGAAAAAAAAAACAAAAAAAAACCAACAAGCGCTATCCCGACCAAATGCACATCAAAGGGACCGTTATCGCCCCGGGGACTTCGTGCGTCAGCGGAATACCTGACTTTGAGACATTTCAGTCATTTCGCCATGAAAAGCCCCCTCGGCACCGGAGCGCGTGCAGTCCGCGGCGGGGAAGATATCCGGCAGCTTGCGAAGCGCTCGCTCCGACTGAGCAGTGGTCCTACGAGAGAGGGAGGCAATGGTCCTGCGCCCGTGCACGCGTCGTTACAACTACATCTTTAACCGCGATGAGAAGGGAGACTCCGCACATTCCCCTCCGCTTGTCATATATCCCCCGTGTCGTGTGTCCCTCGCATCCTCAACTGCGTCCAGACGCGCATTACGCCGGCATGCACCGGCACCGGAGAGGGAAGGAGGAGGAGGAGGAGGAGGAGGAGGAAGAAGAAGAGGAGGAGGAGGAGGAGGAGAGCGTAGACTTATGTGGAAATCACCGTCTCGGCTTGTCAGGCTGTCCGTCGCTCCGAAGAAGAGGGGGAAAAAAAAGAAAGTCCACAAGGCTAGAAAGATGGAAGAAGTCGGGGTTTTTTTGTGTGCTTTTTTTTCGAAAGATGCGCTCACCTCTAATTCTCTCCACACCGAGTCCTGGTTACACCTGTCCCACGCCATCCAGCCACTGAATGACGGTCCGAAAAAGCAAAAAAAAGAAAAAAAAAAAAAAAGAAAAAAAAAGAAAGAAATCAAGTAAAAAAGAAATCCACACACGCTTCCCAGTCGCGCTCACACAGGCAACTGCTGCCCCTCGCCGAGAATGAACCGAGGGCACCTGTCTTACAACTGCTTTCCATCACATGACAAAGCTATTAAAAGTAGGCAGGGGAGTGACTCCGCGTCCACACTACTCGCCAGTGACGCGCGGTGAGCAGGCGGGGTCTGGCTGCGCACATAGTAAAATCCTTTCTGCGCACTGCAAAAAAAAAAAAAAAAAAAAAGCCCACCTCCCTTCCCGAGCACACCATCATCTCTCCATATATACATGATGGATTTACGCGATCCACGAGACACATCTGTTCACGCGTTTCAGGGATTTTAATGAAGGGTTTTTTTGTTCGCTTTTATTACATTCTTTTGAACCCCCCCCCCCCCACCACCTCCGAACTTGTTTTGATTTGGTCAAACAGCCACTTGCGTTTCTTGCAGAATTCGCACCCTGGTTGCTGTAAAACACGTTGTTTTTTCTCCACAGTTTTCTGTTTGGCGCATTTTTAGACACGCCATCCTTTCCGATGTTCCTTAAAGTGATTGAAAAGTCTTTTTTTTTTAAGTCTATGAGCGCACGACGGAAAAAAAAGAATCAACTGATGTGTTTTGCAGCAAAATCTGAACTTCTTAAAGAGAAAGAGCTTCGCCATCAGCCCAATCTGACACGTTAAGCTTCAGTCGTGCAATTACACGCATTTTTTCCCCGTTTAATTACTAGATTGCTCACTCAGCGTCAGTACTTCTCGTTCCTGTTTTGCCTGTAACCTAAAATACCCGTTTTCAGCGCGGAGGATACCCAAGAAGGTAATTCAGACCCTTTTTTCATCAAGAAAAAAAAAATGTTTCTTTGGCCATTGGGAGGCAATGGAAAGGGACAGGTGGCAGTATCAACCGTGTATACAGTATCAACAGGACGTGTATAGGCAACACGGCCTCGTGGTGAAACGACAACAAAAGCTTTGTGGACATTTCAAACACAGCGGTTTGTCTGTTGGGGCAAGACTGACAGGCGTTGCCGCAGGAGGGATTCGCTCTCCTTCCACCAGCTTTTTTTTTTTATTTTCTCCCTGTTTGGACATTAAATTCTAGAGGAAAAACAAAATCACTCCTCACGACACATTTCTGTAATAAGAAATTGACTCCATGGAATTTTTCTAACCCCAATCCAATTTTTAGCCTTGTAAGCCTATTAAATCCACCTGAGCATGCAAGGAGCAATTGTCTCCCTAAATTAGTGAATCGCATACAATAAGTCTCATTAAGCACAAAATTGCACGGAAACCCGTAAAAAAAAAAAAAAAAAAGGTTCTGGGACTGGATATGTAAATTGTACAGATTGCAACGCCGGCTCGCCGGTGTACGACCGGCGTGCGCGCAGGAAGGAATTAGGAGCGCGTGTGCGGTATGTTTATGGGCGTCCCAGGCATTTGTACCAGTAAATCTATACATCTGCCTCGCCACGCGTGCCCAGAGATGCCACGCGGAAGCCAAGGCAAGACCGGATCGGAGCAGGTGGCGTGTGCAGTGACCTCACGGAGCCCAGATGGAGCCGGCGCCGGCGCAGAGACAGCGATACGGGGCCGACGACGCGCGCACGCGGCACCAGCGGCTCCGGGACGGGCGACTGCGGCAGATATGAAGCGCCGCCGGAACGGGGGGGGGGACGGGGGGGGGCAGTCAGAAATGTAAGACTTCACGAACCGCGATGGACGCTCGATGAGCCAGAAGAAGTCTTGGCGGGAGGGTGGGGGGTGGGGGGGGATTCTGCACCGGTAAACGATATCGCTCCCTCTCCTGAAGCTGCATGTGAGTCACAGTCAGATGGCTTATCTGATTGTACTCTTCATGCTCATTAAGACAACAGAAGCTAAATATAGATATAATGTTATGGTTCCCTTTCTTGAATGGCCTTGCTGGAGGCTGGGTATTTATGTATGCAGAGATTAGCAGATAGACCAATCATTTCGTAAAGAGAGAGAGAGAGAGAGAGAGAGAGGGGGAAAACAAAGGTGGCTGCTCAACGGCGCCACTCGTAGTACAGGTACTCTTTGAAATGCTGCATCTTCTCTTTCGGCGAAGGAAGAGGAGCTGATAATGAACGGCGAAGCATGTGCGGACTCGTCACGGACCCGGGGCGCGTCGAGTGAGGGAAAGACGGAGCGGCGCGCGTCGAGAGGAGACAGCCGGGGCCCGAAAAGCGCCGCGGGGCCCCGGCGACCGACGATCGCCGCGCGTTCAATCACGCCGCTCCTTGAGGATGGCCCCGGGTCCTGCTTTCACACCGCCGTTACATTTTAGCCACTCTTATAGATATCACCTCTCAGGGGCCGGCGAATCTATAGGACGGGGTGTGAAAAGTCGTTCGCGCCCATTTGATGCATAACATGTTGTCATACGACGGACTGGACTTCGGCAGCCGCCTCAGAGGCTCGCCGAGCATCGCCCTGCGAAAAGCGCTTCGAGAGGGAGCCAGAAATACAATAAATACTCGACGTTTAGTTTCTTAGGAAGATAAAAGAATAAACTAGGCGATTTTCCTTACATCGGTGCTATGTCAACGTGGACTCCGCTGACGAGTGTTGCACCAAACCAAGCTGGTCGGCAGATGAGTATCTCTGTTTGAATCGTCAACGAGGCCTGACTGCTGGTCATCCGCCGCTCGTTTGCATCCCAGCCCTCCGATTGAGTGTGATGTTTACAGGTCCGCTGTTAAGCGAAAACAAAAGGGGGGGGGCTCATGTCTCGTTTTACTCCTGGAGTCCACGCCAAAGGCCTCACCTCGCGTCCGAATCCAGCCTTTTTGTGAAGCGTCGCCCCTTAAGTAGCTGCGCTTTGTTTTGCTTTCACCAGTAAATTGTGTCATCGGCCCTCTGAGAGTGTGCGCTGCGACGGTCCGTGTGTGTGAGTGGCTGAGAGGGGGAGGAGGGGGGAGGGGGGAGTGAGGGAGATGGCGGTGGAGGGGGCCGATTCATATCACTTTGTTGCATGTCATTGCTCCCAACAGAATCCATCCTAGCATCTGGCCGTTTTTAATACATGGTGGCTGGATTCATGCGAATTAATTGAGGGCAGAGGTAAAACTGAGCGCCGCATCTATTCACGTTTTTTTCTCCCCCCCCTCTCTCTCGACGTTATAAGACAGCCCGAGTCCGACTCGTCCGACGCGCTTTTCCCAAAAAAAAAACCTTGGCGCGTGCCCCCCCCCCCTACCTGAGAGCTCGTATTGTTTTCTCCTCAGTTTGGGGACGGCGGAGGAAGGCGGTCACATTTCGCAAGAGTCAAACGCTCTACAGTAACATAGGGTGTAATGCCATACAGAGGTGGCCACAGGAAATGTAAACGGATACGCGGAGGGAGCGCGCGCGACCGATGGGGTGTCGAATTATCACTCGGCCCCTGCGTGGAACGTCGCCTTTATCAAACTCTTTGCTCTGCCGTCTCGTCGCCTTGATATAAAGTTTGTTTTCCAGCCCTTTCTGCCGGGGGGGTGAGAGAATCGGATGCTGCTGACGACTCTTTCTCGCCGCGCCGGCGTCCGACTTCCGATGCAGGAAGTTATCACTGTTGCCTGGCTGTGATCAGCGTTTTTGATGACTGTCAGGGCTTCCTCAATCACTGGCTGCTTTCGTTCCCGGCAGCCTGTCCGGGAAGCGACCCGTCACTGGCTCGTTCTACCTGTCCGTTGGCCTCCGCGAGCTCCCAACTCGTGCAGGAGAACCGGTGGGACGCCGCAAATTATGCCGGCGCTCGCCCTTTTGACATACACTTGTGCATTCTTCCCCCCGTGAAGATTTTACATCGCCTCTCTTTGTAGTGCCTTCGCGGAGAGACCCCCGCTGCCCGGCCGCCCTGCATGCGAGCGTGTAATCCTTTCCATCAATGAACTCCACTGTGTCATTTAGCCACTCGCAGAATGGTGGCCGCTCTCCCCGCGGAGAGTCCGGCCCACGTTATTAAGGCAAATGGCATGAAGAGGCTCTGGCCAGTTAGCCATGGCTGAGCCCTGGAATTGAAAAACAACATCGGTCCCATGCAGGGACTGGTAAACACGCACACAAGAAAAAACGGAGCCTGGGGGGGGCGCGACACGGGATCGGGCGGCCTCTTCCGTACTCAAGCTCGTGCTGTTTTGGAGGCGCTGGGGCGAAGCCGTGGAAGGCGGGCGGGTGGGCGGGCAAGTGGGCCCCCCCCTTTCTCCCTTTCTACGGTGGAATAATATCACGGTCACACGGCGACAGGAGTCGCCGTCTCCCGCCGCAGCGGAGTGTTGCGGGGGGCTGTTTTTGGTGGGCAGGGGGGGGGGGCTTGTTTAAAATCACCAGCGAGGTCATGCAAGATGCATGCGGAGCGCGGTGGCAGCGAGAGGGTGAACCGTGAGGCGCGGTGCCCGGCGCGTAACGCGGCTTGGGTTGGAGAACTCGCGCTCCGGGCAGGGACTTGCGAGGCACTTTGTGTGTGTTTTTTTTTTTTTGCCCGGGTACGGCACTCACAAGGAATATTAAAATTTATGGACCATGAGGGTTTTGGGACGCGTCGACACATACATAAACAAGGTGCGCAACGCCGCCTCGTGCTTAAAAATGCGACAAAGCCCGACTTTGAAATCGCTGCAAAAAAAAACAAAACCTCCAACAGATGCCACATGCCCGGCGAAGTAACTAGAGGAAACGAGAGGCGCTCGTTTGGAGGAGTCGCAGTTAAAAAAAAAAAGAAAAAAAAAGCCCTGAGAAAATAGTAGTTGTTGTCATGCTGGATATCAAGCGAGGCCTGTTTTGAAGTTTAATACAAAGCTGAAAACTCGGCGAGTGAAAGAAACCTACAGCCTGGGAGAGGGATGCAGCGGAATAGTCCAGGTGATAATAAAGCAAAGAAGAACAGAGGGACGAGCTCGTTTTTTTTTCCGCTTGATAGTCGTGTTTGAGCTGCATGTGAACTGCATGTGTAAACTTCAGACAAAAATCAGCCTTTTTCAATGATTTTCCATTGATACTTTCAGCTGCGGGAATCAAACTCAACAACTCAGCGCTAGAATTAAAAGCACAGATCTCATCACCGGCCACGGGGCGAATTCAGGTGTTGTTTTTTTTTTTTTTCTTCCCAGGCAAACTGCAGAAGCGTCCTGCGAGTCGTGGGGAAAGGGCCCAAAGCGCAGCAGATGTTGCGCAGTTTCCTAAAATGATGGAAACGGCGAGGTTGAAACGCCTTGACAGCTCGGTCCTGATGTACTCTTAGCACTGGAGGAGCGCCAGGCAAGAATTAGGTCAGGTAAAGTGCATTGTGCATTGTGGAACTCCAAGTTAAAACAGCATCAGGGGAAGGAATGGGGGGGGGGGGAGGTGTTGGATGTCTGGTGACACGCAGGTAAAAAAAAAAAAATTCTAGAGCAGCACAACCAGTTTTTTTTTTTCCTTCCAATTCTTTCAGTCTTGTATCATGGAAACGTGAGCAGAAACGTTAGACCCCTGAGTCCGGACTGCAGCCTAATTATTTTCAGCAATGAAAAGGGACGAGAGAGAGAGGGAGCGAGAGAAAAATGGGGGAATAAGAGAGGAGGAAAAATGCATGCGAATTGCAATTCTTTCATACAGCCTGCATACGGGGTGTATAACCACAAGCCTGAAAAAATCCTTACAGCACAATAAAACTGATTGTATCATCACCTTTTTTCCCCTTACAGGGTGCATTTCTACTACTCTTCACATCACCTCCTAAAAAGGAGCATGTAGTGCTGGAGTACACAGCAATAGGGGGAGGAGGAGAGGGAGGGAGGGAGGGAGAAAAAAAAAAAGAACGAGCAGGGATGAGAGGAAAGAGAAGGCACAGTCAATACCCATTTTTGCCAAGGCATCCGAGTGAAAAAGAGCAAAGAGACAAAAGGAGCAGATGGATGGAGATGGAGCTAATGCTGAAAGAGAGTGTGACAGGGAGTAACAAAAGCAAGAGGGAGCTGCTGTGAGTGATAGAAAGAGTTGGACAAAGACGGGGCATGAATTAGAGGCAGATATGGAAGGAGGGGAAGGAAGATGGAGGCTAAGTACAGGAGGAAGTGATTGGGGACAGGAAGCGTCGGCGGTAACAAAGGGTCACGACCGAGGGGGAAGCTCGCCGCCACCTCGCCGCCGCTCGTCAGGAGATAAACCGGCCTCGCCGCCGCCACCCTCCCCCCCACCCCACCCACCCCCCTCTCGACGACGGCGGCTGTCCTCGGTGAACTCCCCGCGCCGGTCCGAAGTGCGTCCGCCATCTCCGCGCTAATCTAATGGTTACCACCTTCCCATCCCGCCTCCCCCCGCATCTTCCCGTCACGGTCCGGGATGCTGCCTGCTTACGATGGGTATCTGGTTCACATGTGCCGCAGCTCCGTTTACAGGAAAGTCTAGATTTTCACACACGGCCGTCTCCGCTGCCGGCATGACCTCACTGCCCCCCCCCCTTTCATGACTGTCACATTTTGGAAAAATAAAATTGAGTTGCAAATCCGTCATCTCTCTCTCTCTCTCCCTCGCTCTCTCTCGTTAGCCAAAACAACGGGGCGAGATAATGAGTTGTGGGCTGCAAGATGACAGGAAGTAATTGGTCCTGATGTGTGTAAAATCGTGATTTTAACTGGACATGATATTCAAATGACTTGGCAGATGTCCATCAGAGGGAAAGCGTGCGTAAGCACATCGCAGTTTGTGCTGAGCAATAATGCAGGCTTTTCCCTGCGAGCGCGGCGACCTCGGCGCTTTTTCGGCGACTGAAGCTGTTTTTTCTCTCTCTTTTTTTTTTTTTTTCCCCCAGTCAGACGCTGTTTTCGCCTCAAGCCATTTCCACTGTCTGCAAAGAGAGCGATTTCCATCACTTATTTTATTTCTTTATCCTTTCTATCTGATCATCGGCGGTTGAAATCAAGAGCAAGATTAACTGTCAGGCAGTCATTCAATCAGTCGGGACCCCCCCCCACCCCCCTGCACGCCCCCTTGCCCCC
>JASSRZ010000060.1:5367350-5384999 GCA_032164315.1 Malacoctenus gilli
AGTGGGGACCCCCCCCCACCCCCCGGCCCGCCCCCTTGCCCCCTCCGCCCCCCCCCCCCCCCCCCGCTGCAGCCTCCTCCAAGTCCCTTTCATAATCCCTTGTTGTGTGTTTTTGTGGTGCTCCGCGTCCGCCGGGACCGTCGCCGCTGCCACAATAAACAGGATTAATCAGTGCTGGCGTTGGGCACTTTGGTCCAGATGACGCGTGTAATTAAGGAGTAATTGGCATGTCATCTGTACATGAGGAAAGATGACATGCGCGAGCCAGATGCGCCGCCCCGCGACAAGCGGCGCTTCGGAACGCCCGTGTCCTCAAAGGCTTTTTGAAGAGCGATAACTTCCTCGGCGGCGCCGACACTCCCGCTCCCTTCACGTCTTTATTCAGCCCCTCAGACCCGCTCCCATTGTAATTCACCCGCTTATTCATTTATTTACATGCTAACACACTTAAACACTAATTTGATAACTTATTCATTTATTTACATGCTAACCCACTTACTGCCGCTTGCATTCAGCAACTTATTCATTTATCCACATCCGGGATGACACAGTTACTTTCTTGAGTATTCATTTATGCACGTAGGACGTCGCTTACATTCTCGCCGGCTTAATTAAGAGGCCGCGCTCATTCTCTCCACACAAAAGGGCGGGTTTATGCAGCCCGATGTATACTGTAGCCGCGCACAATGGTCGATGGCCGAGATGCCCTTTCCCGTGTTTGGGGTCACCGCGGCTGCAACAATAGGTCTGAACCGGCCCTTATCTCCCCTTGTAAACGCGAGGCTCCGGGATAAGTCCGACCCCCGTTTCATGGCTCACGTGGGAGATGTTGGAATGAACATACCGGAGGAGAGAGTTGGGGTTTTTTTCCGTACTTGCCCATGCACCTTATGTATCCCGCGGTTGTTAAAGGAAACCAGCGATAAAAAGGAAAAAAAAAGACACCACCAGGCATTAGGATGATGCTCCGTCTGAGCTCTGAGGAAACACAGAGAGGACTATTTATTGCCATCCCATTCTTACTTAGAGTAGTCGCAGCCATTTGTCAGTGTAAATGCAATTTTGCATTAAATTAACATAAGAAGTGACATTAGGTATTCTAAACTCTCACTGCATCTTCACTCTAAATTCAATTGCCGAGGGATTATTAAACACGTGCCAAAGCGAATGAATCCTACACGTCGGTGACGGAGTCTCGGAGGCCGGACGAAGCCACTCGCAGCGGCGCGGGGTCGATCGTTTGGGGGAGGGCGGCGACGGGCGGGTCAGCGCTTTGCGGGGGGCAAGGTCGGCGGCGCGTTTTGGCCGGTGGCCTCAGATAGCTGCCGGCTAATTTGCAGGATGCCCTCAATCGCAACAGAGAGCCCGGAGCCACGCTGAGGGGAGCGAGGGTGGCCATCACGGCAAAGCAAATGGCTCATAGAGATATCCCAGTTGTTTTTCATCACATCAATTTCACGCCTGTGCCGCCAGTTTTTCAGAAATGTGACAAGATGGAAAGGGGGGAGAGAGGAGAAAGACAGAGAGAGAGCGAGAGATGGAGGGGGAGAGAGAGAGGCAGACGGAGGGGGGGGGGGAGGATGGAGGAGATAGTGGAGAGGAAGAAAACAATGAGCTTGGAGAAGCGGAGAGCTGGCAATGGTAATCTGGACGCCTGTTCCTGGTGCGAGTGATTGCTGTCAGAGCCGTCTCGAGAACAAACAAGGGAAGGAATCTTTAGAGCTAATATCTGAAAACATCGTGATGCAACGAGGGGGGCTCTTCTGGCAATTCGGTTCATTTGGTCGAGTGTCGTGCCAGATTTTTTTAGGGGTCTGGGTCTCATCTCAAAAGTGTCGCTATTTTGTCTGCTCGGTCCCGCACCGAGCAGACATCATCTGTCCATCCTCTTTCCCACCGTCCCATCTCGAGGTCACAGGGTGATGGAGCCAATCCCAGCTTACACCGGATGAAGACAGGCCACCAGGACAGCACAGCGCCAACACAGACGACAGGCAATCACATTCCCATCTATTAACCAGTTAGAGTCACGAATTGACACGCGCACCTTGTTTTGGACTCTTGACCCATCGCTACAATGACCTCACTCCTGCTTCCAGCCACCAAAGACCACAACAACTGATTGCCAAACACCAGTCAGGTCTGGACCTTGCAGTTCATGTCAAATAGCCTTCTTTACGGGTGAAACTTGTTACTCAATCACTCAGTTTCCTGTTTCTCCCATTCACCTTTTTGCCCTTATTAAAGGAAAAGTACGTAGTCCAAAGGAAAAAAACTTCCACGAGGTGTTTGAGCTAAAGACAATTGTCTCAGGAGCAAACAGGTCTGTTTGCACAATGTGAGATAGTGGATACTTAACCTGTAAATGTCTTTATGGCCTCTTGACTAAACACATTTTACAGCGGTTTTGCATGATTCCGCGCCTTTCATGTTCCCGAACCTGAGACAGGCCTGCCAGGAACGCGACGTTACGGCGCGGCAGTAAAACGCTGACTGATACAGCGACGCGTTTAGGATCTTTCCGCCGGCCGGTCGCATAATCACAAAAAGGCGTCTGCGCTATCTGCACCGAATAACTTTAAAGTGCGTCGCTGTTTGGAACGGACGGAAATGTACGCTTCACGCGCGTCGCGGCTCGATGGAAAAAGCCGGCGACAGCCTGATGAAGATCGGGCTTGGGAAGGGAAGAGTCAACAAAACCTCCAACTCATTGGACAATCTTCCATCCAATATAATTAATGGCAGTGCATTTTTAATTACCCCTGCGCGGCACTCGGCGCTCCAGCTTTTGTTTATTGAGCCCCACTGATACCCATATTAACAAAGTTAGGTTAATGATAGAGGTATTTTACTTAATAGCATTTTTATTACTCCCGCTAAGAATGAAGCAATTAATTAACAATGGGCGAATTAAGTTCCTCTCCTGTAATGGCCTACCAACACAGGACATCATTACCAATCGTCAAAATAATTCATAGAGCGATGACTCAGGTGGCAGGACGGTGATGGGCAAAATGAATATTCCCCGGCATACGTTGGATTTTTCATTTTAGAATGGAATAAATTATGGATGCGGTCATGTTGGTGGGACTGCATGCAGAGTGAACCGCGGGATCAAAGATGCAGTGCGTAAAGTCACAGATGCGACAAAGATTTACCGGCGAGGAGGGGGGGTGGGGGGGTGGAAACAAAGGAATAAAGCCGCCGCGCAGAATATTAGCAGGTGACTATTGTTTGGATAGATAAAGCGGCGAGTTCAAGATACACCGAACAACCGCAAGCAACGGCGGCGAAGTGAGGGAGAGCACTGGATGTTCAAGAAATGACATCGAATAATAGACCTCAAAGACATATATGAAAGCGCATAATCTTTTAAGCTTGCATTTGAAGGTAATCTCCCATTAAAGAACACTAGCTATTCCCTTTGTGGAGGAGAAATGCAAAGACAGCAGAACTGATGGGGACTATTGGTGTGACTTTGAATGGAGGGACGACTGAAATGGCAAAAGGGGCAATTTCTCCGGCGCCGGACTTCGACGGCAAATTCCCTCATTCCGAAAGAACGACTAAAACAGTGGCTGCTGAGAAATATAATCCCCCCCCCCCACCCCCCAGCCCGCCCTCCTCCCCAACCTCCCCGACGCATCCACACAAACACACACTGAGCCCAAGTACACATGCAACAAAGAGGGAGAGATTAAAGCATTAATTCAGTGAGAGGGAATAGGATCCTGGCATAAATTTAGAGTGAATGTTTTGGGGTTATCTTCTCCACTGGCTGCTTCTCCTCTCTGTACTCCATCGCACTCCGCACACAAATGTAAATCAGGGTCACACCCTGCATCCTGTAACATATAGGGGCTGTAAACTCTTGTTTTCCTTTGATAAGCTCGGTATTTCTTGGCGCGCGCGTGCGCGTGCAGCGACAACAGGTGCGCCGGTGTGCGAACGTGGAAAAACACCAAACTATCCATGTGATGGTGCGTGTACGTATGCTGGCGAATGTGTGTTTACATCCCAGACAGTGCATTTCAAGCTACACTGCTCACCTTTAAAAAAAAAAAAAAAAAAAAAGAGGCCCCACCGCACAGGAAAGCCTTGTTTGTTTGGCTGTCACCGCTGGGCGGGATGTGCTGCGACCAGACGCACCAGCTCTCTCCTGGCTTCACGCTGGAAACCAGCTGGCGGGCATCGAGGCGCCACCGCGCGATCGCGCCGGTGTCACCGATTGAGGGGGGGGGGGGGGGGGTGCGCCCCCCCCCCCCCCCCCCCCCCCCCCCCCCCCCCCCGCCGCGCCTCATCATATAGCAAACTCTCCTGGCAGCCTCCAGTCCTCATTAAAAATGCACCAACGCTGAACGCTCCCATTAATTTAAGCGCGCTGTATTTAGCAAGGCCAGCCTCGTGTACAGTCTATAAAATGCAGCAATTAAAGCAGGTACTTTTGGCTCCATCAAGGCCCAGTCGAGCGTGGTCGGCCGGAAACGTGGAAAAAAAAAACTCCTCCAGCGGCCAAAGCTCGAAGTGAGAAAAAGCCGGAACGCTGCCCGTAGCCCAGAGATGGATATAGAAAATGGGAGATGACATGATTTAATCTCGCTCCTGGCTGATAATAGAAAGAAAACCTGTTAATGTCCGAGCGAAGGTGTTGCAGATAGTCATCACTGAGGTATCAAGTCTGATTTCGAGACATCAGTCATCCTAACGCGGGACGGAAAATAAGGAACGGGCAGTGAGGCTAAATTCAATACGACTGAGCAGGTGCCTCTGTGATGTTTGTTTAAGTAATTCAACAATATGTGGCTTATTTGGGTTATTTGTGTAACATGTAGGCAGAATGCTTGTCGGTGGGGCATGAGGCGAGGGCAGTTAATAGCAGTGTCCGTCATGACATCATTAGAACTGCTTCGTGAACCCTTTATAGCAGTGTGTGTGTGTGTGTGTGCGTGTATGTGTGTGTGTGTTTACGCGGAGGGGAGGGGGGAGTGTACAGTGTAGGAGGTTCAAGGAGAAGTGCTAAGATGCAAGCCGTCGAAGCATGCTTTCAACTGCAACCTGAGTAGGTTACAATGTGGAGAGATCACATGTGCAGACTCTTTAAGGCTTTGATGATTGCTCAAAGGGACAGACAGAATAACTCACATCGCATCCCATCCCATAGCAACAACTTTTGCGCGTGCCTGCGCGTGTGCGCGAGCCTTTGCCGTTTTCGGACGCCGGCGCAGACTTTATTGCTTTTGGAATGGAGTTCTTGTCTTTACAGCCCCCCCCCCCGAAGACACACATGCGCGACAGCGACGCGGACGGAATTAAGTGTCGCCGTCAGGACGGCCGAGTCAGCGTCGCCGCCGCGCAACGGGACGGCGGCCGCGGAAAAGGACGGCTCTCGGACAAAGCAGCGAGCCTCGCAGTGACACCGGACTCGTCAGCGCGGCTTTCGGCGGCGAAGGCGAGAGGCTTTTTTTTTCGACCGCACAAGCAGGTGAAAAATACGGACAAACAAAAGCGGGGCTCGGACTTGGAAGGTGGGGGGGATCGATACTGGCAGAGCACTGCTTTAGCACGTAGTGGTGGTCACATAACAATTACTTATAAGCAATTACTTCTTCATGCACATGCCAAGCCGCCAGGGACAACATTAGCCACATAAATGGGTAATGAGGCCGAGTTTATAATGAAAGGATACATTGTTGGCAAAGTGGCGGCGCCGGCCAATGAGGAGAAGGAACAGATGTTTAACAGGAAGACGGATCTCGACAGTAAAGCGGTCGCGACAAAAAGCAACAACAGCAGCAGCCCTCCATGCTGGAGTGAGTCCCATATAAACAAGTGTGGGTTACTGTGTCACTTTGTGGGCTTGCGAGTCCTCTTCCGCGTGAGGCGCGCTCAGCAATGTGAAGCCGTCCGCATTTCCATACCCTAATAATAATTACCCTCGATTTACCCTCTGCCCTCCAGGCATCGGGAGGAAACAGGCCGAGAATATAACCACATCCACGCTAAAATGCGATTTCACATTAGGAGGTGGCCACATGGTACGCAAGATAAATTGTTTTCCATACGTATGTATGTGCTGCCAAACCAAAGATAAAACGCCAACTTGGCCCACTGTTGTTTACAAGCCTCCTTGTTTATGGATTTTATTTATGGGGGATCATGACCTTGAATAAGATTAGCGAGTCAATAACATGAATTCCGAAAATTGCCGCCACTGATAAGAGCATGCGGCTGAATTGTTTCATAATAAATACTTCCCAAGGATAATGAAACTAGGGCGTGATTATGTTTAACAGTAAAGCTGTAATGTCTAACTACTGTATAATGACTAATAGCAGTGTGATTTTAATGACTGCTCCTGCTGCTGCCACGCACTAATTCAAAAATGATTAGTTAGTTCCTTCTCTTTCCTGAATAGAAATGCGCGCCATCAAACGTGAGAGCGTGATAGCGAGGGGGGCGGAGCGGTGGGCTGGGAGGGGGGGGGGCGGGGGGCACCGAAGTGGCCGGCGTCAGAGACATTCTCAGAGATGGCGCTGCTGTTAAAGCCGTTCCTGGCTTATTATCGACTGCCAGTTCAACATCTTTTTGTGGTTTAAGCATCAATTGATACTTCATTTGCTTTCAGCTCCTAAACGTCAGCTGTTGGACAGTCGAATTTCCCCACAGAGCGGAAACTTGAGACTAATCTTTTAAATGCTTACAGCATTTGCACTACACAGACACTTCAAACCGTTTCCATTGCCGCGACTTCAACTGGCACTCAAACCACTTTAAGTGGTTCACCTCGCTCCCATTTAGCGTCCCGCTTTTAGGACGTTTAATTTTCATGCTCTCGCGTGCGTGCCTGTGTTGATTCCGCGCGAAACAGCCTCAACATTAAAGCCAATGTCAATCAAGTGACAGCACTGGATTTTGCTCTTGCTTTGCCGTTGGATCGGCACTGGCAAAAAAAAAAAAAACACTGAACTCTGATCTTTGGAGGCTTTTCTTTTGAAAGGTGTTTCAACTTTTTATGTCCTGCCTGTGATCTCTTCTATCCGCTTACCTCAAAATCGCCCTCTAATTATAAAATGAGAGCAGCTATTTTCGATAAAATCCTCAAACGTCGTAACATCTCGACCAGCTGTGCTGCCGTCCGGTCGGTGTGCCAAATTTTGTCCAAATGAGAAACTATTGTGTGGCTGTTCTGCTACGTTACAGGTGCTGAGTTTGGGAATTGAGGTCTGGAAGCATTTCTAAAAGGTACGAAAGGTAAAAAAGAAAAAAAAAAATAGAAGAAGAAGACAATATATCCGTGTTCTGTGTTTTTCAGTTCTGTTCTCCAGCACTACCTTTCCTTTGGGTCTGCCAAGCTCAAACCACAACTGTTCCTCAACCATTTTCACATTCAGCTGGCCCAGACTGGGGCAAGGCAATTTGGCTCTGGGGCCATCTATACAGTGCCTTGTCTGGGAATGGATTTAGTGATTCTGATCTTCTTTTTTTGTGCCCATGCTCTTTGTCTCCATTGTGAAGACTCGGGGAGAAAAGAGAGAGAGAGAGAGTGTAAGAGAGAGAGAGAGGGGAGGGAGGGAGGGAGGGTGGGAGGGAGAGAAAAAAAAAACAAGTTTGACCGAAGCCCAGTCAATTATCTCCCAGGTGTTTGACTGAAGTGATTGTAAGCGATCGCGGCGGTTCCCACGAGTCCCGGACTGAGACGGGCTGGAATTAGCCAGGAACAAAACCCAATTCAGCAGAAGTGAAGAAACAGCAGTTTTGAATAAAACCGGGCGGAGAATGCAAAAGAAAAGGTTCCCCGCCGAAGATAAAGTCGAATCTTGGCTCCTTCCCCCTCCGCCTCCTTCCCCCCCGCTCCCCCGTTACACACAGCCTATCATATAGCCAGGTCTTTTAAACAAACTGTGGGCTTGGAATTGTGTCTGTGGAGCTTCCAATACCTTATTGTGTGGAGGTTAATTACTGGCAAGCCATGAGAAAATTACATTCTCAAAATATAGTATTATGATTGGCCCTTCTGCTGGCTATTTTAAGTCATGCGTGGTCTTCATACGAGATAGCTGGGAAACCAGATTTTCAGACTTGTTCGATATCAAGTAACCTCGTTTCAAGTCCTCTATTAAAGGGACTATTCTGACTTGCAAATTACCTTTCTTTCCCAGGCCCCAAACACCATTTCCTCACGAAGATAAAGTTATAGCCTGTACATGAGTGCACACAGTGTTGTAATAACACGGGACACTTTTCTATTGATAGCAGAGAATTTTCCTTGTGTCTTCTCACATCTTTCCCTGAGAGAATTCAGTCATGCTGAAGGGCAGCATTTCTGTACTGGGAAGATACTGCCGAGATTGACATTTAGAAATGGACGGGAGGGAAGGGAAGGGAAGGGAAGGGGAGGGGAGGGGAAGCGGCGGGCTTCTCCACCGCGACCTGCGGTGGCGCACGCCCGGCGAATGTGGCCTCCGCCCGGGCTCGCTGGAGACCGGACGCGTTCCTCGAGTCAATTCTTAACCATTGAAGAATGGTTAACAGGGCGAGGACCTTAACTCGGGCTCAGTGAAGGCTCTAAGTAGGAGCCTGCTTAGGCTTGCATGAATCTCATGATGGGGGTGGGAATGTGGAGGGGGGGGGCGGTTCCCAGGCAATGATTGTGCATTTTCCTCCCTGCTGGAATCTTATTTACTCGCGCCTTCCACATGAGATGGCCACGTCAAGCATGGTTTGCGTCCGCTGCGCTCTCGCTCGGCTGCTCATGCCGCACGCCAGCTCACACACATCAGGGCTAATAAATATGAGGCCCAGGGAAACGGGCTTTTTCTTGGCTGGCGCGGCAAGGCTGGGGGTATCTGCTGAACTGGCAACCCCGAGTCAGAGATCACATCACGTGCAAGTACGAGCCGCTTTGGACTCTGATGAGCACGTACTGTAATCGCAAGCTGCGACTCCAGAGGCCAGAGTGCACTGCCTTCACGAAGCACACACACACACACACACCAAACCATAACCAGAAAATGTTATTTACATTTTTCCGTGTAAATAATAGATGGGGAACTCTTCAGTTGGATCTGCCATTGGTTGGCGTGATCCGCGAGCCTTAAGTTGATATTTTCCTTGTTTTAAATATTCTATACATCTCCCAGTTGATGGATCGTCTATGTTCTCCACCACTCCTGCATAATCACGTTGCTCCGATAAATCAAGGTACATGGAAGGAAACAGCAAACACCCCAACAGTTTTTTTTTTTTTTTCCCTCCATCAATTAGATTCCAAGGTGTTCTCACACTGAGCAGTCCAAAGGAAAAAAAAAACAAAAAAAAAAAACAACCTCTGAAACAGAGGGAGGAAGGTGATGAAAGGTCCATATGTCCCAGGCAAACGCCTTCACACGGCAACCGGGGTTTGAGAAGCCCCCTCGAACAATGATCGCCCCGGACAGGCGACACCTCAAGTTGTTGATTGAGTGTGACATCCTGCAAGAAAAATTAAGCTCCTTTTTCTCCCGATGACCCGCTCGTATTCAAACCACTCGCTTCCGTCGCGCTTATCTGGAGTGTCACCCCCTGCCTTCCGTCGTGTCAGCCCCCTGCTCTCAGTTTTCACAGCCCACCGTTGTATCAATCATGCAAGAGTCAAAAGATGTGTGTTTAACCGCCAAAATCCACTAAAAAAAGAGCAAAATGCCTCAAGATCTTCAGGATGTTTCAGTAAAACAACTAAAACTACCCTCTCTGCCATTTCACTCCACAACTAAATTTATCTGCTTGGGAGATGCAGTTTCAAAAGAGTCTGAGGTGTCTGAAGGCTGAGGAGGAAGGAACTGTAAGAGCTGAGCCGTAATAAGAGTCACAAACAATGCCAGCAGACTGGCTTTCTCATCCGAAATGAAAGAAATCCAACAACAAATATCAGGCAGCACCAACAGGATGCTGAGATCTAAATGCTCGCGCGCGTTTGATATTTCCAACAGAACGAGCCATTATTTGTATACGTTGTCGCAGGTAATGATAATCCACGAGAGCGGCGGTCTTTGTAATGAGCATCCGTTGCTGCTGCGTTAAGCACGACATCTGCCAGCGATTACTATGGAACAGCGTTGCCAGTTCCTTGACATCAATGAACCGACAGCAAACTCCCACATCCCCGGCAAACAAGCTGCAGATGATCTGCGGAGGCCTGTGATTCCACCAACAACAAGGCAAAGCAACAGACTTTCACTGCGTGCCTGAGAGTGACCATGTCAGCAGGAACACCATGTAGGAACAGGCTGGATCAGACTTTTCTCTCGGGATTGATGTCGAAACTAAAGAAACCGCAGATTCTCCTGCAAATACTCAATCGCTGATAACAATGTGGCCGCTCTAACCGCAATGATTCGAATTTGCAGGACTTAGACATGGTTCTAAGTTGCTATGAGCCATTGTCAACCGTTAACTGTTGTTTATCGCCCGTGTCATTCAGTGCTGGGATTGGTATCAGCCCGGCAACGTGTTGGCATTCTAATGGTATCGACAGGAGTCCTGTTGAAATTCTCTTCGGTACCTTTCATGTCAAACAGCTTCGCTCGGGAGCTCCAAACAGGCGACACTGACACCGCCGCCTCAGCCGCAACAGATGGTCGGACTGATCGAAGCCCAAATTAATCTGCTTGCCGTGCGACCGAGCGAGCGGGTGCAAAGCAGAAAAAATAAAAAAGAAGACGTTATAAAACGGGACATCAACAGAAACCGTCTGCATACGATGCGCTGTCGCCCGTCATCAAAGCGAGATGGATTGATAAAGTCGTCGCTGGGCGAAACTCGGTGCTTCCACCGCCTGACCAAAAAAAAAAAACCTGTTTGTAACATCTTATTTCTAGCTTGTACCCAGGGGCCACTTGTGTGTGCCTTAGAAAGCTGTGCTTTGCAGCCACACTAGCGTGAACCCCCTGATGGCGGGCAGAGCCCTCTGATCTGGCTGCTCACACTCTAGTCCACACTCTGGGGATCGGGGATAAAGGACCCTTTTCTCTTCTCAACCCCACTTTTTCCTCGCCTCCCTTTTCCTTCTGCCGTTCCCAGCACTCGACATTTGTTTCAACCGCCTGCCTCCATCACTCGCTGTTTTTAACTCCTTCCTTGACACGCTGCCTCCCCCGCCCCCCCCCCTCCCTTGTCCCTTTGCTGCTGCGAGGCGCCGAGTGCAGCCAGGCTTTTGTGTGCAGAGTGGCTCTTTATTGAGTGTCACGCTGGCCGATAATCTGTGTTTAGTGGTTATCGCCCTTCCACACCAGGCCCATTAATTAGGATTAATAGTTGAAGAAGCAACTTTTAAGGATGCACTTGTGCCGCACCGACGCCGCGGGTATGAGCCGCCACTTGTTTGAGTGTGTTTTTTTTTTTTTTTATCAACGCTCGTTTGTGTGTTTGTCATGAGGCCTAATAGAAAGGGGGAGGGTGGAGGAAGGAAGGGGGGTGGATGTTGTAAGTGACATGTCTGTGGTTTATCTAGTCGATGATGTGGCGGCTGAACAATGGTGCCAGAAACAATGAACGGCGGCGCGGTGTCAGCCGAGATTACAAACATCTTGGAGCAGCGAAGGGAGCCCTCGGGGATGTCAGATCACCATATTGCCGGGCTAATGAGATGGCGACACACTGTACACAAAAGGTGTTGTACGATCCCTCCGATGTGACGGCTCGCTCGCGGTGACATTTCGGCGGGGGGTCATATTATCGTGACACACAACGACAAGGTCTTTGGAGTTAACCTGCCGCCTCCTACAAGCGAAGGATGGCGTTGCGATAGGAAACGTCGGGGAGAACGGCATCGTCGCGTTTCGTGACACAACACGCCGGGTCCGCGGTTATTTTCCAGTCCGTTTAATCTCACGTAAACATGTCGGCTGCTCAACGTACACGAATAAACGTGCTCTTTTTGAATTCCCATGCCCATTAAAAGCCACAGACTCGTTTTGCTGAGAGAAGCCCCAGTGAAATAAACTCCAAATATTTGTGCATGGCATCAAAAGGGGCTTACATCGCAGACAGCACGTCCTCAAACAAATATTGGCGAAAATGTTGGGGAGGGATTTTGTTAATTGATGCTGTCCTCTTCCCCTTTTAATCACATAAGCCCTGGATGAATCTTAGTTTAATTCGCTGATAGAATGCCTCTTTTTCCAGCCTTCCTCCCGCTCGTGCTGAAAGCTGAAGGGATCAGGTCTAATCCAAACTTCACTCCCCCCACCTCACCAAAACCACCCCTCCCCTCCCTCTCCGGTTCCTCCCCAGCGTCCCATGGCTGGTCAAGTCCGGGCTGCTCGGGAGAACAGTGGGGGAAAGAACAGGGAAACTGGCAGGCGGAGGTGGGGGACTGTTTGTCGGACCTGGTTATTCCGCTCGGCGGATCCCATCAGGCGAGTCATGACATGTCTCGTCCGAGGCCACGTCCCACCTGAGCACCGTGAAGTGGGGGGGGGGGGGGTAGGAACTCGGCGAAGGGGAAGAGTGTTATAACTGTCTCATCTGGTCACATTCGGTTTGGATCCGGAGAGTACATGAAGTCGGGCTCCGCCACAGTCTGGTTTTGTAAGTGGTCAGCCTACCTCGGCAATATTTTATCAAATATTCTTTTTGTTTGCTTCGACTGTTAAATTAAAATGGCTCGAACCAAGATAAGCTTATCACCCCAAAGGCTTACAGCTGCAGCTCAATTTCCCGTACTCCTCCAATTTCCATATTTTTTCATCTTCTTTCAACATTCTTTTTTTTTTTCATTCTTCAACCCTCCATTTAATAAACTGTGTACCTTTTCCATTTAGCCCAGAATATGAATATGTCAACTCGTGAACAGCCAGCCAGAACCCCCTTCTCATCTGGACCTTTGAGTTCTCAAAGCTCCGCTGGAGCTCCGGCTGTGACATAAGTGGGAAAGCGGCATTAGTCGCTCCGTGATTAACGCCTCCATGATTAGCTTGGAGAGCAGTAGGTGGTGAAAACGTCCGTCCCTGCGCTGCTGCCCGCCGCCCCCCTCCTCCCTTCCGACCAGAGAGTGCGCTTTGAACAGCCTGACCCCGCTGATAGTGGTAACTCCAGATCCCTGAGGAAAAAGGAAATCTATCCCACTGACAAGCTTCATCTGCTTAGTATCTGGACTTGCCAGTCAATGGCTTTTGTTTGTGTGTGTGCAAAAAAAAAAAGGAGGAGGGAAGGGTGGGAGGGGGTTCCTGAATGAAAGAGGCAGGAGGACTGGGTGGAATAATAAAGTTGGATTGATACAGGTTGAAACAGATTTGCATCGGGGGTTTTTGTTTTTGCACGAATGTACAAGAGGCCACACCTGACGGCGTCCACGCATCTATCTTTGTTGTGCATGCGTGCTTGCGGGAGCACGTGAGCTCATATTTACGTCTTTGTCCGTATATTTATATTCACTTGTCTCCCTGGGACATCCGGAGCGTCGCACGAGTGCAGCTGATTACAACCGGTGCTAAACCTCCATCCTGCCCGAGTCGCCGACACAAGGCCGGTCGCTCCCCGCGTGTCACATTCTCCGAACCCCCGAGTTTGACCTTAGTACAGCTGTCCGCCTCATAAACCATATTCCACAGCAGCGCTGTTGTCCGCCTTGCTGTGGAATGACCTTTCTTTCATTTCTGGGAACCTATTTTTATAGTTACTTTGAAACACTTAATTAACACCAATCTTTCGCCGGACAAACGGTGCCCAACATCAACAAATAAGGTTGTCGCAAAACAAAGGAAAACAAAGGTTGCTGTGATTAATTAGCAGTTCTTTTCATTCATGACTTCACTGGAGACACTTCCTCTCAATGAATAATTTGTTTTCCAGCATTTACAGTCCATTCATTTACCCTACGAATTGTCTTTGAAATCAGACGATGAGAGATGAGAGGGAGACAGAAGTGATGCTCAAGCAGCTGCCCACAAAATCAGACTAACGCCACTTCTTAAACGCGTCCTTAATTTCCTCCAGACTCCAAATAAATCACTTCAAAGTAAAACAAAGAACTACAAAATATGAAAACTGAGTTTATGTTTTATCCTGACACAAAGTACATTAGCCATGATTGATGTCGCGACCAAAAAGGAGCCGCACATAGCAGCTAAAGAGACAAACGTTCCATCAGCTGCTGGCGGAGACCAAAAAACAGAGCCAAAAAAAGACAACGCGGGAGTTTTACGCGACGAGGAGCCAATAAAGTTCAAGGACGGGAACTGTGCTTCTTTAAGATATCTCTGTGATCCATAAAGATCATCCGCTGAGGCGTGGCACACATGCAAACCGCAGGATGCCAAGTTTAACAGTGACCATTCTGAGTGATAAGCCTGGATGCAGAGACACAGAGGAAGCAGCTGCGTCAACGGAGATTATTTGATCCAACATCATCATTTCAGTTTCACAAACACTGGGATCTCTCAAGACCGTTTTGAGGATCACCGAAAGCTTCCCTTTCACAATAAAAGAGTCCAACGGGTGGTCGTCAGGCTCACGGCAGCAACCGGCATTGGTGTGACATTCCAGCACTCCAACCTGGCCTCACCAGCATGTTTCCAATGCATACAAGCCTTGTTTGACTCCATGTGCACGTTGGTTGGCGACATGTGCCGGCGTCAGGAGGGCGGGGGGGGGGCATTTTGTGACTTTGATATCGCTATCGCAAAGTCCATGTTCGCTTGCCCACATGACTTTGGAGACAAATGGAGGCCGGCATGTGACAGTCTGCATGCGTGTTCCACATTTGAAGGATACGTCTGAGTTGGTGTGTGTGTGTGTGTGTGTGTGTAAATGTGTGAGAATAGAAAAGGTTCAAGTTGACAAACTGCAGACGCCAACACTACAAGAGTGAGAAAGCAAGAGGAGGGGGCTGGTGGAGGGTGGCGGTGGGTGAACAGAAAGGGTGGAGGAGAGGAGAAAGTGGGGTTGAGGCAGAGGGGAGGGGTCTAAATCTGTGAGAAAACGTCTAATCCCTGGATTGCTGAAGCTTCGGAAATCCTGGAAATAGATTAGGAGCTTCGCTGGCCCAGCCGCCTTTAATAAGAGGGCCCGTTTGGCTCCAAAGTCATGGCACAGCACTTGCATAATGTGCAGAGCCGCCACTTCTTGTAATTATCGCTTCCCCTATTTGGAAAATGATTCAATAAACACTGATCCACGGTGTTCCGCGCATACTGACAAGCTGCAGATGGAACACGCAGAAGCCCTGGTACATGTGCGCCGCCCGCTCTGGTCCGGCCACTAATCCAAATACAGCGGGAGGATGAGGGGCGCGCTAATCGAATGAGAACTGACCGTATCGACGGGAGAATCTTTGTGCAGTTTCTCTCGCGCCGGACAGCCACTGAGCCGAGGAGGCTCCTGATACATTTAGAAAGGTCCGCCATCAGATAAGAGAAAGTTGCGACGCTACTCCCGACTTTATCTGCTTTCACACATCAGCAAACTTTGCTCCTTTTTTCTCTCTCCCCTTTTGGCATTCTCCGCCACCAACGTTGTCTCTGATATCTTTTTTGGAACCAGCAAGCTCTGAAAGGCTGGCGTGGGCGGTGGGTGGGGTCATCTTCCTCTATTTGCTCAGAGTGGCTTTCATTTCCCCCTCCACTGGCTGGGGCGCGCGGGACCACCGAGTTTTCCTCCCAGGCTGGGAGGCTGACCGTTTCGCTGGCAAACGTGTCGAAACTCGTCCGGGACCGCAAACCAAACGAGGCAACGCTCCGACCGCGAAGTATTCGGATAACTGCGTTGCCGATACATCAGCGCGGCCAACCTGGGGACAGCCGACAACCTTATTTAGCATGTCGTCATAATAAGTGCCTTTGAAATAGACGTGACCTGAGCTTGTACAGATGCCATTCTCCCACCAGCCTTCAAAGAGGAGCGAGCCAATAAATAACTTCACCTTTCTGTCATGTTTGACATGAGTACATGAGTGATTGTTTTGAACTTGTACAGAAGGTCAGAAATGAAAAGCAAGTGGCAAAAGAAAAAGTATCCAGAGACGGGATTACTTTGTGCAAGAAAAAGTAGCCTTTGTTTGCGGAGCAGCCCGGCAGCTTCGCGAGCATTCGCGGCGGATAGGTTGAGTTTTTCAGGCCCTAATTTCGAGACGGCGAGCTGTCAGATGCTTGTCAGCCAAGAGCTCCCTATCGCTCGCGATCCGTTCTCATCTATTGACACATCTGAAGCTCCAGTGGACGAGGCTCCGCCGCCATAATGGACATGTCAAAATGACAAATATTAGCTCTCCTTTCCCTCAGTCAATTAGAAGACGCGAGTCAGTGATGAACTATCAATGACAGGATCCATGATCCAGGGTGCTTTAAAGAAATCAGAGATTTCACTCCAGTATAAATAACTGCCTCCCTTCTGTTTTTTTTTTTTGCTCTCCTGGCTTTGTGCTGTCTCCCTCTTTTTGCCAAAATGAGGGTAATGTGCTATGAAAGGTATCCCAGATTTCACACCTTCTGGGGCCCTTGGAGATGGAGCGACCAGCTGTCCATATCACAGCACCCGTGTTCCTGGCTACCCCCGGCCAGAGCGAGCCACAGGCAGCCAGGGAGGCAGATACAGACTGAGAAAGGGGGGAGGGGGGGGGGGATGGGGACGGTGAGCCAAGAGAAATGAAAGAAGCCAACTGGATTTCACCTGGTAGAAATAAAATCTCATGAATATATGTGCGATTTGATTGAATATACGCCGCGCAAGTGGGTTTATGTGCGGCGTTACGGCCAAGTCACCTCACTGAGTCATGAAAAGTCAAAGTCTCTCGCGTCGCTCTTTCGCTCACACACACTTGAGGGACCTGAGATGAGCCAGTTCTGCAAAGCGCCAGGAAGAAGAAAAAAAAAAAAACTGTGACCTAAGCATCCTGAGAATAGCGTTAAATCTGGCAATATCATGGATCAGGACAACTTGTGCCCAGCTTGCAACCATTCTGTGACATTACCCTCGCTCAAAAAAACTGTCGAAAGTAAGATATCCTTTCACTTTCTTTGTGAAACTGCCCATAAAGCGCTCCATCCCCACCCGCTCCCAAACACCAATCGTAAATGCGGCTGCCATAACACAAGTGTGGTGTACTGCTCCAGGGCGCAATTTTCCATAGACCGGCTCTATATTGCCATCCGAGGGAGTTGGATCAAAATGGTATGGTTTCAGCTGGGAAGCAGGAATATTATTGTAGAAATAATCATAGCGGGGGTTCGGCTCCCTCAGCCGCCGATTGTATTCATGTCACAGCGTTGTACGACTGCAGAAACCTTCCATGTGTGGACCAGATCTGAAACGCCAATGACAATACGGGCGACGACAAAGACTTGATTAGCATATAATTAGGAAAGGTTGCTCACAGAAGTGTTATTCAAATCAGGAAACACTTCTTCACGCTAGAGTAATGTTCTCAAAATGTCTTTTTTTTATTATTATTATTTCGACAGAATAAGCAGAAATGTAGATTTATTTCCCAAGTCTGATCACTGGAACCGTCTTCCGAGCATAAATAATCCGAGGTTACTTTCAATGTGCTGATTCCTGAGAGGGGTGAGCCTTTTAAATTGGTGCTGAGGTCAGTGGAGGTAGTAGCCCTAAAAGTTTTCACCTGAAGGGAGCGAGGGGTGGGTGGGGGGGGGGGGGGGGGGGGGGGGGCCGGGT
>JASSRZ010000060.1:5385099-5407946 GCA_032164315.1 Malacoctenus gilli
GCCGCTTATTGATTGAGGAGTGCTCATTGGACTATATCAGTGAATGATTGACTGCATGCTAATCCCGCCCATGAGTGTGGTTCAGTAGCTTCATTTTACCCCTCGCTGCTTTCTGGTGGTGATCATTTATGCTTCATTTCTGACAACACAATTTCTATGTGAGAAAATGAGAAAAAAAAGAGGGAGAAAAACCTATTTGCTGCACTTTAAATCACGAGGATTAAGTGTGTAAGTGAGAGAGAGGGAGAGAGAGAGGGATAGAGAGAGAGAGGGAGAGAGAGAGAGAGAGAGAGAGAGAGAGAGAGAGAGAGAGAGAGAGCACTACTCTTCCAATCACAAGTGCCAGAAATACTGAACAAATAAGCCACAGCAATTTATTCCAAAACAACACAAATCTTGTTCTTTTGTTCCAACGTGCGTTGTGGTTTTCAGGCTCGTGAAAACGAAGACTATAGAACAAACACAGTTAGAAGACAAGGGAGCAATGCCAACATCCCTAATTATATGCTATTCATGTTCTCTCTCATCACTTTGCGACAAAAACGAGAGCTGATGTAGCCGTTTTGCGGCCGGCTAATTGTGTGAGCAGCAGCGCGCACACTGCCAATGGAAGTCTCCCAGGCTATGCCGCTCGGCGTTGGAGAAGAGAAATGAGATTCAGTGTAAGGATTAAGCGGCCGGGAAAACATTTAGCAGCCGCTGCTAGTGTTGCTCATTAGTGCTCGCTTCGCAGCACATCAGTTGCATGAAGAGCCTGTTTGCTCCGATCACCTGGGGTGCTTCTTTTTAAAGGCCAGCGGTCGCGGCGGCCTGCCTTTTATATGTGCGCTGATTGCGAGGGCTATTTTGATTCCCGGGGTTGCTCGGGGCAGACGACCTGCTGCTCATTCCAGCCACACACTCACCCCGAGCCTGATAGGCAGGGGTGAGGGTGGGGGGTGGTGGTGGGGGGGAGCCATTTTGAAGGAGTGGTCAGTCTCGGTGGAGTGGCGAAGAGTCCGGGGATGAAAAAAAGGGTCCGATTCTTTGTTCCTTTCACTCCCCTCGACCATCCCGCCCCTTGTTGTCCGGGAAGACGTCCCATCAAAGTTCACTGCCTGGGGGGTGAAGTTGGTTTGCGACGCCACCGGGAGGAGTGCGTCTCTGAAGTCGCCCGTGATCCCCGGGCTGTGTCAGTCCCCCCCGCCGTGCGATGGGGCACCGGGTCCCGGATCCTAACCCAAGACTGCCAGAGTCTTTAAGTGGCTTTGAGATGGGAGAAGTGATAGAGGCTAAGCCCTTAATAGCCATTTCTCTGTAATCTTTCCTATGAAAGGCTAAACTATGGGGGTATTGATTTGTTTGAAGAGGAGGAGGGGTGGCGGGATGGAGGCGCGGGTGAGAAAAGTACTCCATCAGGACGGGACATCTTGAAATGTGACAAAGCTGTTCAGCGGCCGAGGAGATAAGCTCAGATTGAGCCCATTTTATCCGATAAACGCCGCACCGTTTGCTCCGAGAGAGCAAAACAAAGACAAACTCATCAAATCCAAGTTGACAACACTCACAAACAGTGGTGCTCTTTCTGTCTCCTTGTGCTTTCTGTCTGCACTCTCAACGCGGCGGTGGCCACATCAAAAGGGTGTTTTTTTTTCTGTCCCCCCCCCCCCCCTTCCCTCTCCGCTTCCAATGCGTTGGCTTCCAGCTCGAGTCAGGCGCTCTGGTTAACAGCGCGCTCATTGTCACAAAAAAAACTGCACACAAGCCCTCCGAGGACGGCGGGAAGTGACTGTGCTGCGGTATATGTGTGTGTGTGTGTGTGTGAGGAATGCCAAAGTATCATGATCTGCTTGTACCGGCGACTGCCTTTCAAATGACGCTCGCAATGCTTCATGCTATATCTCAATGCACACGCCAGCGCACACATTTCCCCATAGATACAGCCCTGAAGGATATGGTAATTGAGCTATTATTAGATATGGCAGCAACAGAATTGTTCTCTTTGTAGTTCCAAAGAATACGTCGTTCGCCGTTTGATGTTTTAAGGGAACGTGCCACGTACGCGGCGACCGACTTGAGGACCGACGTCGTGTAATCCTATTATACGCGGTTTCGTATGCTTGAACTTTGAGGGGCCGAATTTCCGCATCGCTCCGATAACTCCGGACTGCTCACCGAGACGGAGGGAGCGTCCGCCCCCACCCGGCAAATTCTGGCTCATCTGTCGCCCGGGGGAGGGCGGGTGGCCCCTGGCCGACTCCGGGTGGATGCTCGCTTCACCTGGTGCTCGCTCCTCTCCGCCTCCCGTCGGCACACGGCGTCCCAGAACCCAAGCCCGCTCGCGACACCGCACCTTGGCCATAATTAAGAACGGTCCACTCTCTCGGCTCGCCCCCTGCCGCACGCCAGCGATCTGACGCTGGCTTGTGCGCGTGCACGCGACACAGAAACGGAGAACGGTTTACGCTCGCGGACGATCATCATAAGCAACTGTTTTTGGAGCTTATCAACGGTTGACAGATAAGCAGAGCTGGGCTGTTCCCCTCGGCCAACTATCGAGGCAACAGTTTCAATTCCACCCCAGGCTACAAAAAAACTCCCTGGAGGAGGATAAAACAACTCGCTCCGTATATATTTTAGGTTCAAAAAGTGGTCGGTATACAGTTCTCCAGCCCCCCGCCCCCCCCCTCCTGTCTGCCTCTCTTCCAGCAGTCATTAACCCTCGTGTTGAGTTTATCTTCCTCACAAAAGGTTCTTGACCCCTTGACCAGCAAAGGTTACTCATTACCGCATGTGTATTTGTGTGTGTAGCGTCGTGTGTGTGCGTGTGTGTGGGAGGGGCGGATGTGTCAGGAAGCGATTGTCTTTCCAACAGCCGGCAGACTGCGACTCGTCCAGTCAATGGGCCCGAATGAAAGCCAATGACTGGACCGGGGAGGGAATTAGCAATTAGTCATTTATCATTTGCAGCCCATTCACTCGTGCTGCGCAAACATGCGCTGTTAAAGCGACATTAGGAAAGAAACTAATGGATCTGAGGAATAAAATGCGTGTAAGTGCAGCTTATTTGGCGGAGTTTGTAGCGGTTTGAGGCGCCGCAGGAAATTAAAAGGGCCTAAATATTCATGAGCTGTAAATAGGTGTTACTGTTTGTTTTGAATAATCCCGAGATGTTTCTCCCACAGTCCAATCGCGAGAAAAAAGGAGGACAAAGTGAGACGCTTCAAAAGTGGAGCGTGCAGAAGGTTTTTGGGGGAGGGGGGAGGCTGTTCCCCCTCATTTATGCAACGTCATGTGTGCAGCCGGGCGGGTGGTCGGAGGCTGGTGGTGTGGAGGGGGGGAGGGGGAGGGTTGGGTCTCAGTGTCCCAGCGGTAAAAGTCCACAGTGGCCTTCGTGGGCCTGAGTTATTGGCTAACAGGCTGTTTGGCTGCGAGTGCTCACCTCCCACAGACGTCACCGCGACCGGGCTTATGCAAACATCATAGTGGAGTGATGAACACACATGCGTACGGGCGCCGCGCCGCGCTCCCGCACGGAGGTGGAGGAATACCAGCCAATTACACAATCACACGGCACTAGACGTGAGAGGGAAGAAAATCATTCACACTCGTCGCTCCTCTCCCCGCCCACTCCCTCACTTATCTCGCGCACACTCCAGCATCAGAAATTTCATCTTGCTTGCACAGACCTCGGTTGACACACGTGCCGACAGAAACGCGCGCCCGCGCGCACACACGCACACACACATTTTGAAGAAGACAGAAGAATCAATACTGATCATAGGGCCAGCTGTTTTGGGCCTATCACTCCATTGTGATAGTGAGTGTGATTCATGACAGGCCACGCTCTCCCACTCCCACGCTTCGGAGAACGACTGACAAATCCCTCTCCCTCCTCTTCCTACCACCCCCCCGTTCCCCCGACACTCCCTCCTCTCCCTCCGTCTCCCTCTCGCTCTCAGAGGGTCCGAGGTGATGAGAGTGACACCGCGCAGAAGGGGTCTTTATGCAAATCAGCTCAGCGATCCCACCACACCCCTCCCACCTCACGGTCGCCTCCTCCCTCCCTCCCCCCCTACCTCCCTCCCTCCCTCCCTCCCTCTCTCCTTCACTCATTTGCAAATCCATGCGTTATGGATAGAACGGAGCGATTGCGAAACCTGACCACGGGGCTGGCGGCCTGGAAAGGGGTGCATAATGCAGGATGAGTGAAGATGCTGAGACAGGGAGAGAGAGAGCGAGAGAGAGAGAGAGAGAGAGAGAGAATGGATGATGCTGCACACGTCACCACCCCTTCTTCTTCTTGGTAAAAATTTACATCAAAATCGCGCAGTGAGCCATAAGAGGCAGTCCTAAAATAAATTTCACGTCCGGCCTCTTGAGGCTTACAGCACCCATAAAACAAAGGTAACAAAGGGAAGCTGATGTCACGTAAAAAAAAAAAAAGAATATAATCTTTTATTTTTGATTGGTAATATTTGTATGGAAATGAACGATCAGTCTTCCGCCAAGTGATGCCCTCACAGTGCTGGCGTCGGTGATGATTTCCGGTTGGTGTATTAATATTTAAATTGACTATTATGCGGTCAGAGGTGTGCGTTTATTGGACGTTTTACAACAGACGTAAACGTGACCGGCACCTCAGATCAGACTGGGAGGGGAAAAAAAAGGGGGAACTCGGACAGCGGCTTGCCCTCGCTTCCTTGAAACATGAGCTTTTTCGCCCAGTCGTGTTTTGTTATTGTGTATTAGAATGTCAATGAGCCTATGTCTTGTTACCCATACAAAGCAGTGGCTCGGGAACATAAATACAGGCCTTGAGGTATGCTTGTGAAAATGTCATGATATGGCAAAAATATCAGTTATGAAAAAAAGAAGAAAGCAATTGTGTTGCTTGGCACAATACCAGCACACACACACGCGCACACACACACACACACAAACACACACTAAATCACCTGGAAATGGCCCACAGTTTTCTTAGCGCCTCAGCGTGACACAGAAACACACGCGCAGTAATAGTGGCTTTTTGTTCATAAGCGAGGCACACACACACACAGACACACACAGCCGCGCGCGCACACACACACAACTTTTGACATTTGGTGATTGTTTGTTTTGGTCGACTTCAGGCAGCAACTCTACCTGTGGCGATGACTCTGTTTTGGGTCCCGACTTGTCACACTGTGTGAGAGGCGTCAGGAGGAGCGCCCGGGGGCGAAAAACTGGCCCTGTTTAGCCCCGCAGTATGCCCGTTTGTAATTGGCCAAAACACCAGGCGGCCTGTGGCCATTTGTCAGTTTGAATAATTGATACGGGGGAACGGCCACACGAGCAGAACGCGCTTGGCACTCCGGCTCGCGCTCGCACGCAGGCGTCTTTTTTTTCTTTTTTTTTCCCTCCCCCTCCCTGCCCTGCTTTTCAAAGCCTCCCGTGCACGTCATCCTCACGCGCCGTTTTTTTTTTTTTTTATGTGATGTTATAAATTATGTATCCGCTTTCATTCAGATTAACATCTAAAAACACAAGCCCACGTACCATTAGTCCAACTAATCAATTATGAGATGTATAGAAATGAGTGAAGATAGAAGCAAATGGAGATTAAATTGGGGAGATAGCCAGTCAAATTAACTGCTTCTTGTTAGGGAGGAGAAGATGAGATTCTTGTCGGCTGCTTTTCTTGTTAATACAGGCTTCGTTAATGACACGCTCACTTTTCATAGTGTCACTCTTTAAAAACCGTGAAGCATTTAGAAGAAGGAGGGGAAAAAAAATAAAGCAACCCCTCCTATTTAGCGAAGGCTGATCAGCCAGTCAAAACTGTCAAAAACGCTTGAAAATCAGTCAAAACACCTTTTTTTTTCCCCCTCCCCCCTCGGCCACCCTTCATTCACTGACATGCCCTTTTCATGCTGCACAGTCAAGAGAAGCGATAGTTTTGATGAGTGCCTTTTGTTTCATTCACATTTTCTCCATTTCTTTTTACCCCATGTCCTAATTAACTCCCTTTTGTTTCGCCGTGTTTTCTAAATGAGTGCTGTGATTCTCTATCTCGGTGTTATTTTTGTCGCTAATAAATGAAGGCTGAGCATGCGCTGCCTCGTAATTAGCTGGAGGGAAACAATGCAAGACTGCAGCAGTTTTTCTTTTTTTTGGGGGGAGGGGGGAGGGGGGGGTGCTTGGCGTGTTTCGGTGCGTTTTTTGGGGCGTGAGGGGGGGAGAGACGGTCCAATCCAGGGAAGCGAGGGGGGGGTGAAGGCACAGCCAGAACCCCCCTGTTGAGAGAACATAAGCTGCGATGCAGGACTGCAGAATATGCTGCCTGGCTTCTAATGCCAGATTAGTGATGGCAAGCCATTGTGTTGCGTGCCATGGCATCAGCGTGAGATCAGTGCGCATGTATACAGACTAATGAAACCGTCACTGAGTTTGAGGCTCGATGGGAGGGTCCTGGAAATCATGAGCCGATGACTTAAAGGTCAGAAGCTCTTTATCATATGCACGACATCACGTGTTCTTACTGTTCTTACTCTTCAATCTCCAGAGTTTGAATTTACAACCTGTTTTTTGGCAATCTTGCGCAAACTACTTTCATGCTGCGTTCACATGGGTTGGTGCGGCTAGTGGGGGTCTACTTTTACACCGACTTCTGTCTCTCTGGACCACGCTGCGCTGATGTGTGTCCTGTTTCCATGACGATTGTGCGTGATATCCTAAGCATTGTTCACGTGCTTGCAGACCGGAAAAAGGAAGCTGTGAAGAATAACAGGAAGTAACACAATGAAAATGATTTGATTTGTTGTGTTGCCATCTTGTTTATGTATTGGTGCCATTGCGTTCACACTGAGTTTAAGACGGGACCGCAGTTGCGCCGAGTGCACCGATTGCTTTTACACCGACCGAAAACTCATCCAGGTTGACCTCAACGCAGCTGCTGTTGAAGTACTCGTAGACATTGGGTTGAATGTAAAAAGTGGGATCAGGGACGGACGTTAATCACTGCTAACTGTGTCACGTCTCTGCCTTCGTCGTGTGACGAAAAGCGTCACATGTACGGCGAAGCCAGACTGAGCCTCTCCTCAGCATCTGCGGCTCTGTTCTGTCAGTCGGTGCCTTGCGCGCATTCCTCCCGTGCACGTGCGTATCAGCATCTAAAACTGCATTTGCAATTCACAGCAGCCTCCCTCGCGCATTGTCCCAATCTCTGCCTACTTACACCGCTCTTTTTTTTTTCTCTCTCTCTCTTTTTTTTTTGTTTTCCTCTGTGCATTGTTTTGGCCTGCAGCTATTGTATCTGTTTAGATTGACTGGTGGTTTCGGCTTTACCTCCTGGCTTCGGGACGGGGAGCGGGGAAGCAGACGAGGGAGAAGATAACAGAGACGGACAAGGTCTTGATCACCCGCGCTAATACCCCCCCCCCACCCCCCCACCTCCCTCCTCTGGAATATTAGACGCCGATGAACGCCTCCTCCTAACCAAAACAAATAAGACGTGTTAATTTCCCTTTCTTTTTATCTTCTCTGTCTCTCGCAATCTCCTGCTTCTCTGCTGAAAGTGTTCCCTGCCACTCAGCCCTCACTCCCCCCCACCCCCACCCCCTCTAACTCCTCTTTTTCCCTTTTTTTCCCCCCCTCATCTCATTCCATACTCCTGGATTCTCTCCCCGTGTCGCTCCTCATTTCTCCCTTCTCAGGTTTAGCAGAGAGGAGGAGTGCCAGTGATTAGGAGGCGTTAGAAAGAATGGACGTGCTGTTCCCATAAACCGCTTTGTGCTGTCAACACCAGCTTTGGTGGAATGGAATCAGATAAAAAAAAAAAAGAAGGGGGAAAAAAAAAATCAGAGTGCATGCGTGTGTGGGTGCAGGAGGGAAGGGGGGGGGTCAATTAGGACTGTAGCTCGCCAGCAGCGGAGACACATGACTCTCTTGCCTACTACTGTAAAGTCAGTTTGCCCTTCAGCTGAACTTTGGCTCACTTGAGCTCAGCAGAGAGAGGGCCAGACAGAGACGAGAGGTGGGCAAAGAAAAAAGGCAGCAAAAACGACTGACTCACAGCGGTGGAATTAATACCCCTGACCACCACCGACCCCAACGCTTTCTCCCACACGCGCACACAAATATTTGGCGACATACAAAGCGAGTGATGTGACACTTTGGCGGGGGGACGGGTTTCCAGAGGGGGCAGAACGCAGCCTGGCAGAGGGGATTCGGAGGGGGGTTCGGGGGCATTATCAGCTCCCTGCTGGGAGGCTTCCTGGTTTCCCCTCGCCGTTTATAAGCTGTTTTTTTTGTCAGTGAGTCGGTTACGGTAATACAAGAGATCATGCATATTGGGATTTAACTCCAGAAGATCGCGCTAATTTGAGTCAGGCTGATAAATTCTGAAACAAGCTTTGAAAGCAAAAAAAAAAAGGGCAAAGCTTGATTAAGATAGAATTAAAAAAGTGAAGTAAATGTTGATGCAACACTTGAAACCATCAGTTTCTAATTTGATTCTGGCAGAGGGAGCTGTCACCCCAAATTGAGATGGAAACACACAAAATGTAGCAATAACACATTATTTTGTATTGAGAAAATATGAGAAAATAAACCAAATTTCAAGTTATGTTCTTTACAAAGCTTTGTTTTTTAGGAATCGTAAGATTTCTGACAAACAACTTCCAAGGCAAAAAAACTTGCTGACAAATTGACAATCACAGGGGATTTTAACTACCACTGTTAACTATTAATGACTGCAAACATGTGGTGTCGTAATGCCACAATAAAAGAAATAATACGTGTTGTGCGAAACCAAAGCCTGTCATGTCGCTGTTTGAATTATTGATGTGCACTGTGAATATCAATGTGCCTGAGAGCAAAACACAATAAAAGTAACTGACGTCGCTTCGTGTAACAGACAGCGATACAGTCAAACACGTTTGCGACGGTTTCCCGCGTCCAATAAAACTGATGAGTTGGTGCGAAAAGCAGATTTTCAAAGACATTCAGAGGTTCTTTCTGGTAATTAGAAATTCCAGCAATCATCATCAGCGAATTATGACAGCAAATTAAGGCCTCATTTCGAGGAAAACACAAAACGAAAGGTGTTATTTTTTTATGATTTCGTGTTTGAAGAATCAGAGTGTGGAGTGAAAAAGTTTTTTACGAGGAAAAAATTCAAAACTTCACAAGGAAATTGGGACTTAATCACCAAAACAACCTTCGTTTTACATCCCGAGAGTTCAAATCCTTTCCCAAAGAGTCTTTTCATTTCGTATCGTGAACTCGCTGAGTTTGCGATGTCTTCACAATGTGGACACTCGAGCTGATAGCGGTGATCTGCACCCTTCCCCTTTCGCGACGTGTGTGCTGGCGCTGACTCCGACTCTCGTGACCCCGGATTTGATCAAGCCGGTGGAAAAAAAAGATGCATCACAGCATCTCGAGTCGCACGCAGGGAAAGCGGGAGCTCCTCCTCTGCAGCGCGCTTAACAGGCATGTGGCCACAACTTTGACTGACACTAAGAGTGCCAGAAGTTACCTGCGGCTCCACGAGCGCACTTTATTTACTGCACTCGAGCCAAATTATCGCACCGATGTCGACGGCCGCTTCTTGCTTGGACGCGACTCTCGCCACCAAATGTGAAAGAGGAGAAGGGGGGGGGGGGGTTTAAATCACGACATGCGACGCTCACGCTCTACATCTGCACCTCGCTCCCCGGTTACGCGGACGATGGATCGTGTTACCGCCAGGATTTTCTTTTTTTAAACCCGCATACGAGCCCCACACATCTGCCTGCTAAGTAGCCCCTGCTCGCTCTCCGTCTCCTTGCAGCTGAATTAGCAGGATGTAAGGGGGGGCGGTGGGGGGTGGGGGGGCAGCTCGTGTACGCCGCATATTCTCATTTGCAGTGGCCACGCATCATCTGCTTAGAGAAATCAGGGTGAACCATCAGAATATCAAAGAGGCTGACATTTACTTGGAATGTAGTTGTGTGCGCGTGCGTCTGTGTCTTTAGTGTCTACTTAATCACAGTGTTCACTACTTTTCACCGCAGGTCCTCCTCCTCCCTCCCTCCTCCTCTCCCTCTCCCCCACCCGTTCGGATACAGTAGCAGCGCACCTATTTGTGGCGCCTTTTGAGGTGCCTGTGTTTGGCGCCGCTCGCGTTCGCGGTGACAGAGGGAGAGATGGAGGGGAAAAGAACAAGAGGAAGCAAGAAAAGGGGGGAACAAAGAAGGGCTGACAGTGAGAGTGAGTGGCTATTCTCTCATGCTGAGTGAGTGGAGTGTCAAAACAGGAGTGAAGTGTAGCAGTGCCATGAAAGATTGAACGCTCAGCGAGACTCCATGTTCCACATAGCATGTAGGGACTGACGGGAACAGACAGGGAGAAGAGAGTCACCGAGATAATGTAGTTGGGGGGGGGGGCAGAGATGCAGTGGAGGCACAAGTAAAGGGACCCATCATTGTGGGAATGCTCCATGCTGCAAAGCATAATAAAGCTAATATATTACCGTTATGAGTCTGAGTTTGGCACCTTAAGTTAAAGCCGAGCTATCACGCTCTGCAGTGAGCCATTCCCAGACTCTCCCCCTATTTGCTATTGCTTCACGCGACTGGCCAATAAAGCAGCAACGCCATAAAAATAATCTTAAAAAAGATCATCAAATAGTTATGGATCCTCATAAGCTGCGAATCCGCTGAAACGCCAAAGATGTGAATCACAAATCTAACGCGGGCATTTTCAGAAGCACTCCACCTGTTCTCATGTGACTAATGCTTATACCTTTAGCCACTAATTGGCACTTATGGGGAAACCCTCCCACATACAGCACATCGCTTCCTCCATCACTCTTTACGCGCGCTCATATACACACCTAGGAAATGGATTGACCTCATTCGCAGGGCACGGGGGGCTACATTAAAGGGTCTCTCACTTTCTCCGTGGCAGATTGTCAAAAAGCGGGTGGTCAGTATAAGTGAGAATCATGCCCTAGTTTGGCCAGGCTCTGTTGGGAACCAAGTGGTCTTTTGACAAGGCTTTTAATGGATAGGAGTGTTGTGTGCAGATCAGGACCTTTGCACCGTATTGAAGCGTCCGAACCTTCAGCCTGGTGGACGCTGGCTATCAGGAGGAAAGAGGCTCCTGTTTTTATTCTTAGACCGCATTCCTGCATTTCGAACCGGGGGCCGACAATTGAACCTTGGGGGACTCCGGCCCGTCTTTTCCTTTTCAAGCCTTCCCTTTAGATGTTCGGACCTTTTCTTCTTGCCGCAATAAAATTCAAATCTTAACTCGTCTGCACCTCGAGCCACGTTGTTTGCATTTCTGTTTCCAGGAGCAACCTTTGTTCCTCCGGCTATATTTCAGCCGCTTCCTGATGCAAAAGTGCTGCAAACACGCCAGTTAACACGCACGCAGCTATGCCGAGACACGCGGTTGCACATAGAGATACCCACACTCAAAGAGCACGCAGCCATAAATCATTTAAAGCACAAGTCTTCTATGAGAAATGCTTTGGATAAAAACAGCCCACCTGAGTCCAGCAGCACATAGATCAATCACGAATCAAGAAAGTCATGAGGAAGAGTGGGATAACAGAAAGAGCAGCAGAAAAGGGAGGGAGCAGGGTGGGGGTGGGGGGCTTGTGGGGTGGGGGGCTTCTCAAGCGCCGTGCACCCTCAGGCACAGATCCCTTAAATGGAGCGGGTTCTTGCATGTGGGTGAGATACTGCATGAAATGGTCATGACGCTCCATGCGCATGTTTATATATAAGGTGCCCACATTCAAAGTCCCCAGCTATCTAAGCACACAATACATTATGCATCGGACGTTCAACCCAGTGTGCAGTTAGTGGCGCTTACACGCGAGCCGTACACGCACCAAGCCGTGCCGAGGACGGCGTTAAGGCGGGAGAATCTCGCCGCCCTCCCCCACCACAACGCCTTGTTTTTTTTTTTTTCTTTCCTTCGCCTTGTCAGAGTGAGAGAGGGAATGAGGATAAGATAAGGCCAGGCTATCTGCTTAGGTTGCCCTCCATTTGAAAGGGGCAATGTGGCAGTATGTAGAGAGGCTACGGCGGGGAGGAGAGGGGGGAGGAGAAAGAAAGGCAGGCCTATCATAAAGCAAGCTTGTTTCAGGTTAGTGAAGGGCAGTCAGTGACAACAAGCACTAATCCCCCTCTCTCAGGACTAGAAGTAATAAAGCGATAGCGTGAAAGGATGGGAAAGGAAGGAAATGGAGAGAAAAGATAGCAGCACGGTGACCAGCTGACCAGGTGCAGGGCTTTTTTCCCCCCCTCCCTTTCTTAGAAATATATTCCTTAATTAGAGTCATCACTGCACAAGCTCCTCGGTAATGAAGCAAACATTTTAAATTAACCTTAAGAAAATTGCCCATTAATTATGATCCCTGCTTGCATGAGGTTTTCACACAAGGTTTGAAACCCAGCGAAAGCCACTGGCTGTTTCCGTCCTACGGACGGTGGGAGCATCGGAAGGGAATCCATCTTTGTTTCCTGGCCAAACTCAAACACGGGTAGCATTCCCTCAAAAAAAGCGGGTTCTCCGCTGGACGCAATCCATAAAATTGCTGGGTGGGATCAATTTGGGCCTGGAGACGGAGCAAGAGTCAGTCTTCCCGTGAGTCGCGGGGCTGCATGTAGCCTTATCCCCTGATGGATGTGGAGAGGGCCAGCTTTAATCCTGGACTAACAGGCAGTTCTCTGGCCCTTGATTGCTGCACAGCACAGAGGAAAAAACAACAGCCCAAGGGGCCAAATATAGTCTTCCTTTGATACCGAGGGACCCCAGCGAAGATTTATTTTTGTGGCTCTAACTACATATGTGCATACATGAGGTGAGGGAAGGCAATGAACGAGATGAGGGTGTGAGAGAAAGGTTGATTCTATTATTTGAGGGTATTGGGTTTGTGTTCACTACTAAATCCTGGACATCAATAACAATCTCGCTGAATAATAAGGTATAAGGACCTTGAGCAGGCAGAGCGAGGAGTTTTGATTTCAATAAAAGCCAGCGCAGACTTTGCAGCATTTATTCTTCTGAAATTCATTGTCGAACCAGCATGCAAACAAAGAATACAAAACAAGGAGTGGCGCTGCAACGGTGTTTAGTCACGCCGCCACGGCGCGACACCGTTCCTGAGTCATCGTCCTTCTTTTATCCTACTATCGTTGCTTTTTGTGTTTGTCTGATGAGTTCGAATTGCTCGACCAATCAGGCCGCAGTTACATAGGACGGACGATCCCACATTTTTTAATATATGTGATTAAAAAGCGAGACCTTCTTAGATTTGAATTGAGCAGGTACTTCTTCATGGGTGCCAAAGTGGCTTTCACCTGGGATAGCCGCACAACACAAAGGTTCAGTGCCGAATATAGACACTTGTTCGCTCCCTCTGCTTAAAGTCACGGGTCACAGGTTGATGGGTTGATTGATGATTGCTTGGCAGTTAAAGAGCGTGAGGTTCAATTCTCGAGCCTGCCAAAGGATTCTCTGAGAGGCAAGGCCTGCGTCGGCAAAGGGAGGTATAGTAAATCCTATCAAACGACAGGGCGTGCATGTGCTTACGGAGTGCCATGTCAGTGCCATCTGTCCCTTGGAAAAAAAGGCATTCTTACACGAGCAGACTGGTGGCGAAGAGACCTTGAAGCTTCAGCGCAAATATTTATGACCACCCTCAGCTGCTTGAACTGGTGTCCCTCTTGACAGCTAGAATGGCAAGCTTCTGTCTGTTTATAAAGACATGAGGTGCAAAAGCACACATATGGTCATTAGTATGGTGGACAGACAGCAACAGGTTAGGGTTCCCGGATGAGCCGCGCGCTTCCAGCTCAGCGCAAAAAAAAAGAAACATTTGGGGGCCGGCTGGAGATGTATTCAACAAAGGCCTCATTTAGGAGGCGCGCTGGCTTCAGACCCGAGCGCCTGAGAACTGATGATCTCGGGGACCCGTGAGGTTGCATTGCGGCGCACACGTCGCCTCACTCTGCCGATAGCCTCCGAAAAGTATAGTTAAAGTGAGTAAGTGCGTGTGTATCCAAACTCTTAATGAGCACAAGTAATTCACTACACCACCTAATTATATCGCCGTGGCGATCCCGTGGGAGCAAATAAGTAGTTTAGATATAAAAAAAAGGGCCCCCTGTGGTGGCAGTGATGCCCAAGTCATTGAAGGTGACAGTGCCAACTCGCGCTGGCACCTCGCCCGGCCTCTCCGGGGACCACATGTGGTATGCACCGCTGCACGCTTATATATCTGCGGCAACGAGCAGCCCACTCCCCCCTGCCTTTAGCCAAAAATATGCCCCCTTAAATGCACTCACCTGCCAAAATGCCCTCATGCACGACGGCCTGTGCAACCTCTTCAAAAAAAAAACCTCACTGTCATCTCTGCAGCTCACCCAGGAGGGCAGTAAATGAGGAAAATATACATTTTAATTGAGCTACTCAGAGTGCCTTATGTCCTTGTGCAGGCAAAATGACTGTAACTTCTATACGCACACAGTGTACAGTGTTCCGGATCATCCATCTCCGCTGCCAATGAAGCTACCTTGCCCGAGGGTGCAGCTCCGCACTACATTGCCTTCCTATGGGGACAGGGCCACTGACACTTCCAAGTCACCTTTTCCAGTTCTATTTCTACTTCTCCTCCCCCTCCCCTCCTCCTCTAAAAACTTGCCTCCCCTCCTTCATGCTGCTGCAAATAAACAGCAAAAAAAAAAAGAGAAAAAAAAACGAAAAAGGGCTTAAGGGTGGCCGAGTGGCTGATTTCTTTTTTCTCCACGCTCCTTCCCATTTCCTCCAAAGTTACGGTCCCCAAAAAATGGGCTTTAATGGGAAACTGAGGACAAGGTAAATGGGGACTTTATCTGGCCATCAGTTTGGCAGTTAGAACTGCTGTCGAATGGGCTTTGAAATCTCCTTAAGGCAACTCGGAGGTGGGGAGAGGCGGAGAGACAGCAAGGTGGGGTCAAAAGTAGAGGAGAGGGGGGAGGGAGAGAGAGAGGGAGAGAGAGAGAGAGGGGGGAAGATAAGGCCGGATAGAGTGAGGATAGTGAGTGAGAGATTGCGAGTGATGGTAGACAAGGAAGCCTGAAAATGACTCTACCAGCATAGCATACAGGAAAGAGAGAGAGAGAGTGAAGGGAGGAGGGGGGTGAGATATGATCGGTCAGTGAGGACTAGAAGAGGTCAGAGTTGGATTAACCTGCATAAGGATTAGACTGCACTGCGAGGGGGAGCCTCAGGCCTACAGCAGCTGTTGCCCAGGGTGCCAGTTACTTCTCACTGCAAAATGTTTGTGTTTGTACGTTTTCTTCAACTGATGAACTGCAGAGGATTGTGTGTGTGCGTGTGTGTGTGCCTGTGTGTGCGTTTGAAGCACACCACTGAAGTGGCTGCGAATCAACATGCAGCTGCAACTAGTTATGACACAGACGGACAATTTTCTTTGGAGTGAGACGAGACAAAGTTAAAGAAAAAAAGCGTCGGTAATCACCAAGTTCTTTGTGGGAGTTCTGGGATTTTCTTCACTTTTCCCCCTCACAAAAAATGTTCTCACATTTCAAACCAGTTGCTCTTTTCTCTCATTTTTCAGTGCAGTTGTGGGATTGTCGCATCAAGCCAAGCTGTCGCATTAGCAGGAGAATTCTGGAGGTGAGCTGCTCCTTCAACCAGGGAAGACACGTTTGTTTGTAAAAGCTGCCAAGTAACATGTTCAATGCAGTGATCAGGGACTGAGTTCGTAGAGAATCTCTTACAAAGAAATACAATCAGCCCATCCTTGCACCACTCTGTGGCTGGAATGGGGACTATAAATTACACTAATTATTCCTGTTTTGGTCAAGTTTTTCTCAAACTATGGCACCCTGCTGTGCTCGTTTCCCAATAAAAACCGGAGACTTGTTTGTGAGAGCGTCCGCCTTTAGTTTGAACAAATGGGCGAAAGCCGGGAACCACACACGGAGCCGAAAATTGCAAGACTCGCACGCAGTGATCATTTCAGTTTTCTTCATGGAACTTGTTTACGTCATGGGGCCGCGCTCCTCCTTGAATTCACTCCAATACCAGACCAGATCACCTTGATGTAAAGTCATCCTAAAGTGACTTGACGCACTGTTTTGCATTTGACTTTAAGTTGCTGTCAAGAATTATGTGCTTAAATATGCATATACATGTGACCAAGTGTCATCCTTCACACATAAACGCGCAAACAGTTTCATCAGAGCCCTCCACCATCTGTGGAGCTGCCCATTTCTCTTTCCCTCTTATCTTTTGTACCTGCAGAGGGGCTGTGGGCTATGTCATCTTGTCTCTAAATACCCGCACACACTCTCTCTCTCACACACACACACACACACACGCGCGCGCACCCACAGATCCTTCCTCCATCACAGTAGGAGACAGTGGGCTTGGCTTTCGCTCTGATCTCTCCATGCAGCCTCCAAGCCTTGGAGATAGGGTCAGCTCAGCATATGATGGCCTTCCAATCCGTCTCTGATACAAACAATGCACACACACACACGTACGCGAATGCACACACACCCACACACAAACTCTCGCGCGCGTCCACGTGAACATACACAGTCTCGGAAAACTCACACATCACACACAGCACGGGTCAATAACCAGGGTATACCAACAGCAATCACAGGACTGCTGGACGTGGGGGTTGTGTATTTGCGTGACATTCGATCGGATGGATTCGCCTTGTTCTTTGCCAGCCTCCCAAGGGAGGAGGCTGAGAGAAGGGGTTGGGAGGGGGGGGGGCGATCTGTGGCATTCTTTCAGGGATGATTCTCTCTTCTGTCTCTCTGATGATGGTGGCCTCGGCTCACAACGGGGGGACACCCCGGGTCCCGCACTGAAACACTTGCTCCTCAACGGACGCCCGGTATTCTCTGTTGACCCAGGCAGAGGTTGTGGTGGCGACATCGACGGGTTCCTTTGGTGTCTATGCGAGTGTGTACACGAGCATGTGGGGGATTTTCAGTCGGTGGATCATTGGCGTCTGTGTGTCTTTGAGCTATGTGTTTGGGAAACAGACAGAGAGCTAGAGAGGAAGAGAGAGAGAGAGAGAGAGAGAGAGAGAGAGAGAGAGAGAGAGAGAGAGAGAGAGAGAGCTTTTATCTGTATTGTCAGGGGATAATCACGCAGCACACCCTTGAATATCCTGTGTGATAAAATCTGATGTGACACCGTGGGATAGCAGGGATGATTGAACTCTTGTCTTAAAGAAATCAAGCAAATCCACCGCCGCTCCGCTCGAGACGGATACAACACAACAATGTCAAATGACTGGGAGGATGAGGCAATCAGGGAAATAGTTACAAGGCAGGCCAACATGCCTCGGCCCATGAACATTAAACCTTGCTCACACCAGGGATGATTTATCTCCTCCAATCCCTTCGCGAATTGAATCGAAAAGACAAATTCGGCTATCGCTCTCAGTGTGCACTCCCCAGCAAAAAACAAATAAAATGCATCAAAGATATTAAACAAACGAAAGGATTTGGATTCAAACGAGAAGCAGACATGACATTGCTCATTTCTGACGCGGCTCTGTACATACACCGACTTTGGCGATCTGATCCTCAAAAGGAATTTCAGGGGTTTAAAGGCATGAAACTGCCTTCCTGTTTGGACCCGGTGACAGACAGATCCTCCTACAAAATGCAAGCTCGTGCAGACTCTGGCGGTTAAACATTAATGTGGGTCCACATGTGAAGCGAAACCTTCACACATTGGATTCAGCGCAGACTTGACCCTCCGTTCAGCCACCGCTGACCCCACAAGCAGCTGTCCAAAGGAGCGGGGAGAACAGACGTCAGCGGTCTCGGCCAGGCGAAGTCGGATCAAAGTATTCTCAACAGAAAATAGTTTTCAAGGAGACGTCGCCATCAGCAGAAAGGGAGGAAAACCACTTTGTACCCCATTATAGATTAATGCAAAGGTTCCCAAGCCTGTGTGAAAGGCTATCAAGTCCCTTTTTCACTCCTTGACTTCCTAAAACAGCCCAGTGAAACAAAAAAAGAGGTGCAAACACACGTTTTGACCTGACTTTATAGAAAAATAACGGGTAGTTTTGTCAGGCTGCTCTACAGTTTAGAGAGTGTCTTAAATTTCTGTCAGAATTTGACAATTACAGTCAGAAAACATGACCCTCCGCTTGGGTGGTAAGATTCAAGCCTCGTCTTGAAACGGAGAAACGGCTGATGAGTGAAAGACAGAAGGGAACAAAAGATTCATCAAGGAGGAATTGAGCGTCTCCTCCTTGTGAGAAGCACCGGGGACAAAACATATTGAATCGCCCCCTCTGCTGTGTTCTGCACAAGCCATCGCTCAGGTCCCCAGCTGTTAAGCTCCTCAAGCTGTTTGGTCCATCACTGTGACAACGTGATATAGAGACAAACACAGCTCAAATCCGCCGAATGGGATTCCAAGAAGACCCTCACGAGCTTGCATTCGATGTAAAAGCGCCGGCAAAAGAAGGAAATCTGCCGGTGCTGTCGGTACGCTGCGCGAAAATAAAAAGTGAGGTAATGTTTGGGTGTCATTGCAGCAGGATCAGTAATTATCCCAAGAGACTGGGTTCAACAAACAAACAAAATACTCAATATGAGAAAAAATAAAGTGCCAATAGACGAGTTTTCTTCAAGTTTCTAAAAAAGGAACAGTCGTTTGAGATTCTGCGACCAGCATCTTGAAAGGGACAAACAAGGCAAAAATGGCAGCCAGCGTCCATTAGCATGCAATCTGCAGTGCATACAGATGTGACGGAAGCCGAGCTCATAAAGTCTCTCGGAGAGATTCTCCACGCTTGACCTTACGGATAATACTTCCGCCAGATTTTGGAGTGCTTAATAAGTAATATTCTGCTAAAGGCCAGCAGGTATTTGGAGCAGGGAATCATTATTGAATGAGGCTCAGACCAGGTTTATGGTCCCAATTATGCCAGGCCATAAAAGTGTGATACTGGCCGAGCGAAAAGTTTCCCAGAGTTTCCAAGTTGCTGAGGAGAGACTCCCGGTTAGAAATTCATTTGAGAAACATGAAGCGCAATTATGATGGTGGGGATGGGGGAAGGAGTTGCATCATGCTTGCACCAGCTTTTATCTCTGGTCATATCAAGGCTAATATCTCTTTAAATATGCAGCTTTCAAGACTGAAAGTGATTGGGATGAGACACATAATGGCTGCAACCACATAATGAATTCCGAGCTGGGTGTACACGCCCGCAATTTACACCACTGCTTATACAAATCTCAATAAGCTAACATTTTTCCACCATAATCCCCTGAATGGATCCGTGTAGCATTACTATCTAAATGTTTATGCATAGATTCCCACCCAGTGACGGAGTGTACACAGGAGATGAGTCGTAAATATTTCATTTTGATTTCTGGAATGAGGTTTTATTATTGATGATGAGAATATGGTAAAAAGGATATTACTCTCGGTGAAGGTTTAACAACAAACAACGCGGTGGGAAAGTTCAGTCTTCCATTCTCTGCCTGTGTAATATCACCCCCCCCCCTTCCCGAACCCACCCCCACCTGTCATCTCTGTACCTCTCTGCCGGCCCTGAACCCGCACCTGCACCCACTCGCCTCCCTCTTTTCTCTTTCATGGTCTCATTTGTCTTGTTGCGTCTCTCTCTGCCAGTCTCTGTCATGCTTTCACCCTCCTCTCATCTCTCCATCGCCGCCCCCCCCCACCCCCGCTTCTCCCCTTGCCCTCCCTCCCCTCCCTGGAAACGGATTCAGGTGAGCCAATTTCATCTTGGTCATGCCTCTTGTTTGCAACAGTCAATTCGGCTTCTCGGGAAAATGGCCTCCTCTCTTCATCGAGGGCCTTTTCATTTGGACAACTTGGCTTCTTTGCCCTAACCCTGAAATTACTTTTGGGAGGTTGTGCAGAGGGGAGGGTGATGCGTTTGGGTGATACAGCGCTGTCTCTTCCAGTCGGACTGACACCACTGACCAGTGGCAATAGTTTTCTTTGGCCCGGGGCGAAAGAGTAAAGCAGCAAAAGGTCAAGTTTATTTCACATCACCAATCGCCACACATGCTGTTTGGTCCCATCTCAGGAGGCTACAGTTAGGTTCAGGGATACTTTTGGCAGTGATATCCACATTGATTCGACTGCTGAACTATCAACCATGCTGAAGTATCAATGACCATGATGTCTATCGTATACGTGCTGCAGAAAAAAGGTCACGTCTCAACCTGTGTTGCTGCTCAAAGCTCGAAAACGGTTAATTCATCAAACATTCGATTCGCTGGAGCTCAGTAAACAGTGACGTGTTGCTTGAGCTTTTGTTTTGTCACGCTCCATCCTGCAAAGCAATTAGGCTATGTACAAACCATGGCGGCGCGCGCTCCAACTCCACTTTCTCTGTAGTTGCTGTAAACTTATCAGGTGTTGAGTGAAACTGATTTTCTGAGGAAATGTTGCTGCGCAGCACATTATGCTCGGGCGACGACAGCGGCATACAAAGTGGGATCGGATGTTCCCTTGACATCGTGCTTTAAAGTGAGGATGATGTAGTCAGCAGCTCATTAATGCTTTGTTAACATTTTCTATAATGGGAAATAAATTAGGCACAAGCAATATGGCGAGCCCAGTTATAAGAATATTCTCTCACCTGTTCATAAGGCTTGACATTTCAGGAAAGAGGGACCTTTAGCTCACCAATCAAGTCCCACATTAGGCAACAGACGTGAATACAACCCAATGATGCCGATCCGAGGGGGAGCAAGTCCTCTTTGAGTGCGCTCCTTTGGCTGTCTTGCCAGTTCGCTCCTCTTTCCCTTTTTTCCATACCGTCTCTTTCTCCTCTGAGAGATCACACTCGGTCCACATGCTCCAGCCATTAGCTAATAATTCTCTCAGATCATGAGTCGTTTACTCCTCTCACTCAAGCACCGCCACGCTCGTCTAATGGTAATGACCCGGGTGTGCGCGTGTGCGACCGTCACTCCCGTGCGCGCGCCTGTACACACGCGGAAGATGCATCTGTTACCTGCGCCGCCTTCACGTGTCATTGGCTGTGGGAAATGAGGAGCCTTCACCTCTCGGGCTCCCCGGGAAACAGGAGGCGAATGGCGCGCGGCTCCGACTGGAGGCAATCAGAGTTGGCTTTAACAGTCGGGGCTAATGAGAGGGGGGGGGGGGCGTCGGCGTGGCTGTGTAAAGAGCGCGCGGTGCCACGACTAAAGCAAACACGCTCAGTTGATTTTGACGCATCGCACGCGCGCACAAAAGCCGAAAGGAGACGAACCATTTGGACTGTATTGGCATTTAGGCGGTGGAAACGCGGAGGAGGGGGAACATCAAGGGCTTTAATGAAATGCTTCAAGTGCCCTCGACGGCGAGTCAAATACTTAAGCAGGGTTCCCTTTAGGGTGAAATAGCCTCCAAATGTTATTAATTGTGTGCCCAGGCCACACCCAGTCCTAATAAACTGATTAGGATGCAGCCGACATGCTGCCCGTTCCCTCGTTTAATATTTCTGCCAGCGCATACACACACACAGACAGTCCATTACAATTGTACACTCAAGGGAAATCAGGCCATTCTGAGGACTGCATATGTCACATGTTGACATTATATCCTTACCATTACTTGATGCACGGGAGCGGAATTAACACAACCCCCCCCCCCCCCGAACATTAGACGCCGCATCTGGAAATGTTAAAATAAACAAACAATGGGGGGGGAATCTGAATACAAAACTGGGGTGACACCAACTGGCGGAGGGAGAGGAGAGACCCAAAACACCCAAACACTCCCCCCCCCGACGTACTCAGGCTCGGAGATAGGATCGCGATCAGATAACGCGCAGCGCACACCTGCATGTTTGTCTGCTCCCCTCTTCCGACCTCGACGATTCTTCCAGGAGAGAAATCGGGATAAGGAGAAAGAGACAGGGGGGGGTGGGGGGTGAGGGAGGGGCGGGGCGGGGTGGAGCAGGAGAGGGAGGAGAGGAGGGAGGAGTAGAATGGCATTATGTCTATCGGTGTGGATAATTGAATGTAGGAGCGTTTTTCTCCGAGCCTTTGTTGTCCAATCAATACGGCAGTTCCCATGGGACCTAATCTGTATTAGCAGAATTAGCCTGCTGGCTAACTCAGATGTCTCAACAGAAGCCCCCCCCCTATTCTCTGTCTACCAAGGTCATGTCGGAATGTCGGACCACCGGCTGCTGAGCGCGGACGCGGCGAACTGAGCAGCTCCCGTTTTAAGCCAAACAAAAGCAAAGCGAGCATCGTATCAGCCTGAAAGTTTTTTGACAGCATCCAAAACCGGCTTCGAGGTGGACGTGTTTGTCTGAAGCACAACTGCTGCCGAGGCCATTCACGGAACCCATAAAGGTCTGTCATGTGAGAAAAATGGCCTCCCCCCCCGAAAATCAGTAAAACATTGACAAAAGGTATTGTGCGATGCCGACATCACTCTGAGCGTGAAAGCCAAAGCGCCGGCGACAGCATAAAGCACGTCATCGCTGCTGTCTTTCACCATTTTGCTGGAACTTTATCTGCCTTGAGAAAGAAAGTGAAACATCAGCCCGCGATAATTAACACCATCAATCATGCAAAGTGCTCGCTGGTTCCAGGTATGATGCTCTGAATCTGATAGAAAGTGATGAATATGAATGATGCGACGGAGCCGCTGTTTATCAGGAGCGCCTTTTGCATGAGTTACAGGCACAGGAGGGAAACTGCGGCGCTGTATTTACAGAGCACAACATGGAACATATGAGAATTAGCAGGGTGTGCGTGAGCGTGTGTGTGTGTGTGGGGTACACTCCGCACTCAGTTCAGATGTGTTACCCTCGGTATTTTTGAGGATCTGCATGTGTG
>JASSRZ010000060.1:5408046-5438422 GCA_032164315.1 Malacoctenus gilli
TGTGTGTGTGTGTGGGGTACACTCCGCACTCAGTTCAGATGTGTTACCCTCGGTATTTTTGAGGATCTGCATGTGTGTGCATGTGTGTTCCTGCATGTGTGTGTGCAGGAGCATTAAGAATGAGCGTCCTGCTCGTGCTAATGAGAGGTGAAGGGAGACAGTAATTGAAACCCTGGGGAGAATGGGAGACGGAAGTGTGTGTGTGCATGTGTGTGTGTGCGTGTAAGAGTTGGGAGTGGGGTGGGTGTTCACAGCAAATGGAAAAACCACACTCCCTCCTGCACTCCTTTATTTTCGCCGTGGATCTCCACGGCATGCTTCCCCCCAAGAGACACAGCTGGAGGGGAGAGTGCTCTCCTTCGCGCTCGCTCTCTTCACACATTTCATGTTGTGCACTTACACAACAAAACACACAGTCAGGACCTCTGAGAGAATGACTTAAAGAGCTCAGCTTTGATTAGCATGGAGCTGGAAACTGTTGAGTGCCTTTTTTTTTTTTTTTTCTTTCCTCTTCATGTTCTGCTGTCAGATCTAATAGTGGGCAGGACCCTGATATGGGTCCAACCTGTAGACCGCGAGAAAAGGCCTGCTGAATGTTTCGATAGAGACGTGTCTCACCTCCGAGAAATCGGATCGACACAAATAGAAAAGAGACGAAGGCATCCAATGTACTTATGAGTCTTAAAGCCTGAACGATTGGCTCTCTTGCCCTTTCACACTGTTTCTTGGTCCAATGTGGACAGCATGTCCTGGCCTATGGGACAAATTGTGCCTATGTACTATTTCAACTTGGCTGCGATAAGCCACAAGCATGGGTTTACTTGACCCTGGCCATATCTGGACGCCGCGCTGCCTGCTACGGGGGACCGGGGTGCTGTAACATTGTCACCATGTAATAACTCATGGCCTTGCGCGACGACATCCAAGTTGCTTCTCACACACGCGCGCGCACACTTCAGCATCGAGACAAGGCCTTGGAAACAGTATGAGATTACCACGCAGTCTAAACAGCTAATGATATTTTTTTGTGACCTGGATGTTACATGCTTGCAATTGCTCGAACGTAACCAATGCAGGAAAAAAAAAAGTTTAAAAGATTCAGCAAGGTCTTAAATCAACCAACCACGGACACACACAAACACACGCAAACATACACACACTCTCTCTCTCTCGCTCCTGGAAATCTTCCCGGGAAGCTCCGGTTGATACCATCCCCTCTGGCCTAATAGCCTACAAAAACACACTTACACACACACACACACACGGAAAGAGAAACACACCGGACAACAAACACTACATTTACCAAAGCTGCAGCGAGCGAACCAACAAATACGGGAAGTTGATAACAATGGTAATGCCCCCCCCCCCAAACACAACACAATTTCAGAACTGTTTTACTATTCTTTAAATTACATTTTTAAAGACCTGCTTTCATGTAAGCTGCTTTTCCTCGAACAAAACTGCTAACATTTGCTATATTTTCAGAGCAGCAGAACGCTTAAGACTGACAGATGGAGTCAAACTACATTTAAGCACAAATATGTTTTTTTCTAAAAAAGGTACCAGACACATGTCGCGGAAAGTATTTAAGGTTATAAAAACAAATTAGCGCGACGGCGAAGCCAATCGATGGCCTGGCACGATGCCAGTCTGGGGAGAGGAGAAAAAAATGAAATGAGTTTTGTGGTTTAACGGTTATAGTCACTTCCATCATGAGATGATGCGCACCCGGCACACACACACATACACACACATGTCTAATGGTAAATCCAGCATGCCGCCCTTGAGTTGACACATTGTGCAGACATTGAGTACATATAGAAACATGCCCCCGCAAACTCGCCTGGAAACAATCCAGAAAGTTGCTTCCAAGCGACACGCGTGCGTGGACAAGCCTGGGGACACGGCATCATGACTGGAAGAGGTCATAAATAAGTTGCACAGAGACACAGCCACTTGTCACTGCGGGGCTAAAAAACAACTGAGACAATGAAGGCCAGTTCAGTATATACTTGTTCCGACTATATGTGTTGTTGTTTTTTTTCCTCCATGAAAAACAACCACGAGCATATATGAGCGACAATAAAAACAAAGAACACACAAATGGGACAAGTAAATTGCCGGCCATGCGTCGCGCGGATCGCCGTTTTGAAAGAAAGCAAGCTGACAGGGGAAAATATGACATGTCACGAGCGGCGAGACCTTTTGTTTCAACTACGTTAGCCAAGGACATTGCTTGACTTGTCATCTGGACTCTTGCTGGCAACTGCGCACCAACTGCAGCATTCTATGAAAAGAGGCTCATAAAACGGTGACACTGCAATCAAAAGGGAGGTGTGACAAGACATCAAGGGTCTTGTGTTCAGAGGACACATCATGAGTCATAATTCTCGGGATATTTTAGGAATTGCGGCGCTCGCCGAAGTGCTCGGCCATGAAAAGCAGGCAAAAGGGCGGCCGCGGAGACACATTACTAAACAGGCTCACATGCGCTTTCATGCACGAGTATCGACATCTATACGGCCGAGAATAGTCGCACTATTCACAGCACAGCATCGGAAACCTGTGCGTCGCGATGCGTCGGGAGCGGACCGCCGGGCCGATCACACGACCGAGCTCCCCTGGGCTGCAGCATCTGGGCCGGCATCCAACGGAGGGGTCAGAGTCTTACTTGTACTCGGCGAGCGCTCGCATTTGAACATGTAAGTTGATGCACGGCGACGGTGGCCGCCAACCACTTTGAACTGCGAAGCCAAAATTCCGCTGTATCCAGTGGTAATTTATAAGTGTGCTGCGTAACTGGAAAGGTTGAGGCTGAGGACAGGGACTCACAACAGTGGCCCGTTTTGGACTCAGCACATTGCATGAGACAGCGCTGAGACATGTTGTCCTACTCATAAAAAGAAAATAGTCCATCACATGAAATGTGAACTGGAAGTACAGTACGGCTCTTTCTTCTGGCCATCCAAAAACAAAGCCTTAAAATAGGTCTCACTCGTGGTGACAACCTGGCACTTTCCGACGGGCGACTTGCAATTGCTTTGCAGATTTACAGTTGCTGAGAGGCTCCCCGGTAACGAATGGGGGGTAAGGACCTGGAGAGTGCGAGGAGTGGAGAGTGCACCTCCCCCCTGGTTCTTTCCTCCCGCTCTCCCTCCTTTCCTGCCTACTCAGAACTGATGAAGGACTTAATCTTTGGTGCTACCTCATCAGTCCAATAATCTAATTAGGGGGAAAGGGAGGGTGTCGGGATAGATTCATATGTTGGGCTGCGCCACGCCCCCTTACCTGCCCCTGCTGCCGTTGCCGAGCGCATTAATCAGAGGGAGAACCTCCTCTCCTTCGCCTCGTGGGATAGCGGCAGCAGAGGAAGGTTGAGGGTGGCTGGGGTGGTGGGGGCGGGGGGGGGGGCGCATGAAATAGACACACTTTCCAAAAGGCCTGGCTTACATATTTCATGGCACATTACGGATGTCTTGCCTCAGCTCCACCGACAACTCATTAGGACCTTTATGAAGGAGGGAGACGAGGGAGGGAGGGGCAGGCGGCGGAGCAGGGGAGCATTCCTAATATGCATCTGTATATGTGCCTTTCTTTGAGATCTCTCTTTTAGAGTTTTTGCACAAGTTAAAATGGATTACCCAGGGGTAGGTTTTAAGTGCAGCCTTTTCTCTCTGAATTCTAAAATTGGACACATTACCGTTTTTTTTTTCTTCTTCTTCTTCTTCTTCTTCCTCCTCTTTTTGCTCTTCTAGAGCAGAGATGTGCACTTCAGAGTCAACGACAAGAAACTCAGTAAATTCAAAGGGTGGAAACAGGAAGTCAGGGAAAACACACACTCCGACGTGTTCCAATAAGATGAAGGTAGCACGACTTTCATTGAATGGCAATTTGTTGAGAACGGGAATCTATTCACGCTGTGTTTACTACAGATGTTGCGGGGAAACACATTATCATTGCCAGGTGTGTAAATCACCTGCACTGCTGCACACTCGCAGGACTACATGTCCGTGATCCGAATGATGGGAGCGGCGGGTGACGCGCGCAGAAGGGGGAGAGAGAGCTCAGCTGATGGCTTGTTGGTGGCCTGATTGCTCTGGCCTAGCGGCCCACTGAGCAGTGATTGCCACAGCTGGGGCCTCCGGGACAGATTCCTGCAGCACTCCCATAGCTCAAAGCTGACACCTTCCACTGAGCACTGTCTGCGCGCACCAAGTTCTCGCCGTGCCATTTGTCCTGACAGATGGAGAGACATGGGTTCGAAAAACCTATATCTTCTTCTCCCGATCCGTCCTTTCTTTTGTCTCCCCGACTCGTCCATCAATCATTCTCTCGACCTCACATATTCGCCCCGCGTTTCCGTCCCCCCCCTTCTCGTCCTGCCCTACTGTCTTTTTCCCCGTCCTCGCTTCCTTCCCCCGTCTCTTCCTGCCTTTATGTTCAGACGGCGAAGTGCACGTCTGTCTCTCGCCTCCTCCTCCGACTCCTCCACCCTTTGCCCTGGCGTTCACATTCATTTATTTGGATCGCTTCCACCTCAGAGAGAATAATCCGCTAACTGGTTCATTCATACAGATGACATCATCAAATCCCCTCGTTGCCGTTGGCTGGATTAATCCTGCTCATTCTCTTCCACTGACTGAGTTCATTATGAAGGCACAAATCCAGTCCGTTTAAAGAGAGCAAAAGGGGTCCGGGGCTACAACTGACGATGCTGCGGGGGGAAGAGAGTGACTGAGATAGTGGGAGAGGAGACACGGGAGAAGGAGAAAGAGGGAAAAGAGAGAGGAGCTGTCACTTCGGGCCATGGTCAGAGCGCAGCATTAAACAAAAACAATGGGTTTTCTGAGCTGCACTGGCACAAGGCTGAAGCAATTTCAGTCATGCACTGTGTGCTTTTGAAGAGAATGGCGAGGGCGAGTCTCTTCACTGGGAAATGTATGTGTGCTGCGTGTACGCGGCGCCGGGAAGACACACTGCAACACTGCTACTGTCAAATGTACTACAAACATGCCACAGAGTATTCATCAATATTCAGCAGCTTATTGCAAAAGGTCAAAGGAACACTGTATCTTATGCGAAGCCCTGAGCTTTAATCTGCTGTCGATACGATTTACAAATGTCTGCCAGACAGGTTTTTTGCCGTGTTTTTCTGGGATCACGTTTGAGGCAAAAGTAATTTTGTGCCACAATTTATTATCAGAAGTAGTTTTTAGGGAGGAAAAGATACTAGAATGACTACAGAAGCAGCTTTTTTGGTGACATGAGAAGAATTCCCGATTCGAGGGACAAAGATCAGAGGCATATCAAGTTGAATTATGCTTGTACACTGGTGGCTTCACCATGATGATTTCACTAATACACCAACAGATAACTGAGGACACCATCTGTACTGGTAGGGTGCAGCAAAAGCTGACCAAACCCCATTCAGGTCGCTTGTTGTGAGAAGGTGTTCTGTATTTCCTGGACACACGATGGCAAACACATCACCGTAAAAGGCTCTCTGGCTCTCGCTCGGAAAGGAAGGAGGGGTTGAAATGGGGTCTCTGAGCCCCTCACCCTTGCGTGACATTACCGATAGGATTGCTTTGACTAACAGGCATTTAATTGCTAGTGTGACCCAGTGGCAGATCATGAGGTCAGAGATGAGCCTGAGTCAGTCGGCAAAGCTGCAGCCAATGACGGGATAAATAAGCTCTGGCATCTCACATATGCATTATGTATAAGTGCACGCCTGCATTCATGCACAGTGCATATATATGATCGGGTGCAGCTGTATAATACATGTGTTTGCATGCCATCCATTGATTCACTGACCAAAGTTGCTGGTATTCTTGGCCCAACATGGAAGTGGAACAGGAGAGCGCTGAGAGAAGAGGGAGGACTGAGACTTCATTTACCACGTTATGTATCATCTTTGTGACATTTTAGCTCCACATACACGCCTGACACTTATGCAGCAGCACCTTTCAGATGGTTGGGGATTTTTTAATGTTTTTTTTTTTTTTAATTATTCACTTTTTCAAAACTTCCTTTCAAGCTTGTCGCTTCCAAAATAAGTGTCCTGTTGTGTTGACCTCGGTGGGCAGGTTTGTTTTTAAAGGTTTGCCGCAGATAATTCAATCTATTTGAGGATGAGCAACGTTCTTCTTAATATACAATGTTTTTTTTGCTTCTATTTGTTCTCTGCTCATTAAAAATTGTTTAGCACATTTATGCAGATTTGTTATTTTGTCTGGAAAAGATCAATGCGGTAGTGAGCACCACAGAAAAACCTTAATAGAACAAAAAGATGGAGATTTATTCACGTGTTTCAGTGTTTTAGTTAACTTTTCTTGCCCTGCACGTGTAGTTTCGGTTTGTCCAATTTCTCTGACGCGACGTGTTGCCACTCAACAGGTGTCTTGCAGACCTCTCGGCTGCTCTGGGAATCGTTTGTTTCGAGTCATTTGAAAATCTATTTCAATCCGTCGCCGGGCTCTCCCCAACCTTTCCTCTGAAGGCCGGAGAGAGCTCTTTAGATCTTGGCATGATGACAGCATACGCTTCGATAGGAAAGAGAACAGCCGAGCTTTTAATGTCAGAGGTTCGGATGGGAGAGGTTCCACCTGTCAGCCCCCTCACCAGCAGTGACCCTAATCTGGAACTTCTGGTTCGGAGTTTTGGTGATTTTAAACTGTGGGGATGAACCTGCGTGTTTCCATTTGATTCCAAAAAGGCAACAAAAAAAACAAGTATTTGCTGCAGCTTGCTTGAGCAGATGAATTCACGTGCTCGCTCCACACTGCATATTTGCATGGAGGCCAGTTCGCAGTCAAGCGCCCAAAGACAAAACCTGATTAATATACACACTCCAAATAATGCTTGAGTCATGATTAAAAGGCCACCTCTGGAAGTGAAGATAACACAGCTGTCTGCGGTTTAACTGGCCAGTCGGGGGGGGTGGGTGTGGGCGATAATCCCCGTCTGTCTGCCCCCCCCCCCCCCTGCTCCATACCGTCCCACTCCTCCCTCCCCCCCCCCCTCCTCCAGCCAGATGACACACATTGTGGCTGATCTGTCAGTGCGCTGGCATCATCGGAGCAGGACATGCATGATGTGTCAGAGATAGAATGTCACGCTAGGGGCTTCTGGTTGGAGGGAAGGATGAGAGGGGGGGGGGGGGGAGGGCAGAAGAGATGACAGATGAAGCGAGATCAACAAAAGAGGAGCGGTACACAAAAGTAGGATGGAGGGAAACAGGTGGATTGAAGGTGTTAGGCAGAAAGAGAGACAAGGATGGAAAGGCGGGATCAAGCGAGGAGGGGGGGGGGGATAAGCACATGAAGACAGATAGAAAGAGATTATTCTCGAATGCCAATGCCACACTCCCATAAGGGCGGCAAGGTGGCTGCTTACACAACACACACACACGGACTCACGCAACACACACATCGAGCTCCATGTTGCCAAAAAACCTGCTGGGTGCCTGCAGAGACATGAGTCACAGTATCCATATCGCGGCGCCGCAACACATACAAACAAACATATTGTGCTGCTTGAGTACCGCCGTTACAGGCGTTTTGACATTTCCCTGACAAAAAGCTGAAGATCTGAGAGTTCTGCCTGCTTGTGTTGAGGGAGTGAGAGGAGAGCAGCAGCTTTGCATCGCTCTAGTTGGTACAGTACAGGAGAGCAGTGAGTTATAGCTGCCCTCTTTCAACAAAAGGTAGAGCTTGTGTTGTGTGTGTAGGTACACAGCCCTGAAAGGTGCTCTGTGTGGGCTGGTGTGTGTCAGTAAAGACATAGCTAGTGGGTGTGTTTACTAATGTGTGTTAGCAGAGGATGTAGTGTGTTAAAGCAAGTGAGTGTGTGTGTGTGTGTGTGTGTGCGCGCATGTGTGTGTGTGGCAGGGAGGATTTAATGGGATTTCCAGCTCAGCAGAATGCGCCCGCTCGTCTCACACCCCCGACATGTCCTGGCGCACGCACGCACAAACACACACCGGTCGCATCGATCCGGCCGCCAGCCGCAGGGTCATTCATCAGATGGCTGGACACACCCAGGTGTGTTTTACTGTTGGCCAATGCTCAGCAGCGCAATCGAGGAGCAGACAACCATCATCAGAGACACCCCAGAGGAGGCAGGAGGGAGGGAGGGAAAAACAGAGAGGGGGGGGGGGGTGAAGGAGGGGAAAATCTTACAGTAACAAAAAGAGACTCTGAAAAATACATACCAGTTGTGCGAGCTCTGAACAGAAGGATCGAGACTGTGCGAAAAACAAATCTCGCCATATTTAGTCAGTTTGCACTGGACAATTGTTTTGAGCAACTTGTCTGATTTGTCACCTGAGGAAATGATGTCGTCTGAAGGTCTGACGGCTTTTGAAGTGAAACATCCTCCTGAGAGTTTTGACGAGTCGGTGGAAATTCGACATCAGAACGGCACAGTAACAAAAGCTGATTGTATATTTCAAAAACACAACATGAAAAGCCACTGAGAGAAAGACACCTAATGCTGGAAATCACCTATTCCTTCATATACATTTTTCAGCTTCACTCCAACCGACCATCCAACCGCCGCTACATCTGGCTAATTTGCCACCCGACGATCACTGAGCCCGACCGCGCTGATCACGAGTGTCACGTCTCCGAGATGCGGCGGGTCAAGCTGACAGGCCGCGGCCGCCTCCACCCCGACGGCAGGTTAACGGTTGCCCCCGACGCCACGGCAACAACTCGGCAGCCTTGTGATTGTTGTACCTCTGATTCAATTACCTTGACCTCGGCGGGTGCCTGGGCCTCCCTCCCAGTCCTGCTCGTGTAGCCGGGGAAGGTTAATTGAAACGGAATGCAACATTAATTTCCTTATTAATGAGAGCAGGTGACTGGCCGCTAACTGTAGGAGAGGGTGACCTCACAGACGGGTGTGTGTGTGTGTGTTTTTTTTCCTCATTTGACTTTATGTTGGGAGGAAAAAGTGCCACGAGGCAGATTACAGTGTAATCAAAAAGTACTGATGTGCTTCAGATGAACCCGTTCGGATACGTAGTCAATGAGTGTGGACTGCCCGTACAATAAGCTTCTCTTCCTCTGATATGAAGCCAACATGCGCAGTGACTGAAGCCCCTCACACGACCTCAGATGCACCCTCACCCTGACATATAGGACAATCAGTCGACTTTAAAACGCTGTAGTGCTTCAATTGGGTTACCTACAGCTTGGCACTAATACTCCTCCAGATTAAAGGGCCCATTGTTCGAGCTTTAAGAGAGTCCATTGTCAGTGATTAGCCTGCCGCCTTGGCTTTCTGTCTTAATGCTTGAGTGGTAGCTGTTAGCTCTCGGTCTTCCTTTTTATTCCGTCCCAGTGATTAATTGTTCAAAACAGAGAAATCAGGTAAGCGGTGTCACGACGACAAAAAGCATCGACCGTCTCGTTCATTACGCGGCCGATCGCTGTCGCTCGGGTAAAAACGGTCCCGGACATACTCGGGCGAACCTGTCACGCGCTCCCGGGGCGCCACGCGGGGCAAACTTCGCACGCGTGGCCCAAACTTGCGTTCATCCCATCTCGCAGCAACGCTCTAAGTGTGCGCATCCGAGTGCCGCGCGGCCCCCCTCATCTGTCAAAACACGATAAGATATAAAGCTCGACGGTGACGGGGACGAGCAGCCTCCCCTCCAATCTCCTTAAACAAATACCAGGCAAATGAATGAATTTTGAGCAGCCACCGCCGCCTCTATCGTACAGGCGGATCTTCTGCTTTATTTCATTCCGCCGCTTCCACGCGGCCCCTCTGAAAGATGCGAGCAACTTGTTCTAATAAGATTTTTTGTGCACTTTTTAGCCCCCCCCCACCACCCCCTCCGCCACCCTCCCCATTGTGTCTCTCCCACCAGCCGAACCCAACTTCCTTGTTTAATCACAGAGTCTATTAAAAAGGCAATTAAACATCATGCAGGTAATATGTATAATCCATTGAACAAATCCTGGATCAAATATGCAAATAGCAATAATGGAATGTTGATTAGTGTGCCATTTTGCCTGCACTATTGATTCTGCAGAGTTGGAGCGGGACCTCGTGCCCTTACGTAGCATGTTGCCTGCTTTTAAAACTCCCATGTAAAGCGTGCATATTTTTTCCTTCTCCACGCGCTGAATTTATGCGGCGCCGCATTGAAGGGAATTCCGTGTTTTCTCGCTCTGAGGCTTTCTGGGAGCGTTTTCTGCGCGTTTGGCTGGGACGGGAGTTTCTCTGAGTGCAAGCAGGCTGCAGGAAGTCTTGTAGTCTTTATCCCCCCTAAGGCAAAAGGCCCAAAGCTACGCGAACATGCGCAGACACACGCGCACACACACCCTTTTTAAGGAAATATCGCTGCGGCAAAGTCGGGAAAAGAATACAAATGTTCACCAGGAAATTTCGGGGCCAGTGGGAAGTTATCGAGTTGCTCCATCTGGGGGTAAACGGGCCACCTGTTCGCTGGAAGTGAAAAGAAACAAACGAATTCCTCGGCTCCTTTATCCTTGTATTGTTGCCGGGTTTTTTTTTTTTCCCACTGAATACGAGATCAAACGGCTCGACGACAATTAGAGCTGCATCCAGATGATTTCAGGGTGAACACGTGCTGTTATCGCGCCGCCGTTTTGAAGTGGCGACACACACAAAAAAAAAGCGGCTCTCTTCATCGTCATGAAAGGCGGCGCTGGACACACACGAGAAAGCGTACAATCAAAGCGGGAATCGCAGCCACATCACACGCGCTGGCCGGCGCAACACGATGGCATTTAAAAAGTATTTGGCCGACTGATGCGTCAGATTGCTTGTTTACGTCCGCCCGTGTTTGCGCGGCCGAGTCGGAGGCGACACAAAGCGGCAGCAAAGATCAACAGGTTATTAGCAAAAGCCCAGCAAGGTAGAGCTGCCTTCCCCTCCGCCTCCTCCTCCTCCTCCTCTTCCTCCTCCTTCGCGTGGAAAGAAAAAAAAGGCGCATTGCAATGATTGAAATGTGGAAATAATTCCATCAGCTTAACCCCGCAAAAAAATAAATAAAGCAAAAATAACCGCTTTATCACTTTCTCAGCTTGATGCAGTTTCTCTTAGGGGGCTTTGGCGTTTTGTTTTGAAAGATTAAAAGTGGAGGAGTACAAGCTGGAGGGAACGGAGAAAGCAGGGGAGGGGAGGCTGTTTGGTGACAGAGGATGGCGGGCGGGCGGGAGGGAGGGAGGGATGGCGGGAGGGAGGGAAGGAAAGGCGGGCGGAGGGGGGGTTGGTGGTGTTTGTGTTATTGATGTGCAGCGCTGGCTCAGATAAAGGATTGGTGGGAGCCAACCAGCTCCTATCTGGCTCCTCCAGCCAAAGGCCTGTTTGCTTTCTAGGAGTTGCCTTCGACCAGAGTTTGTGTGCACGTGCGCGTGTGTGTGTGTGAGCGGGGAGGCTGGAGAATAGAAAGGGAGATAGTAGGGAGGGGCCAGCGTGTACATGCTTTTTTCAGAATTAGATTCTGCTTCTCTAACAGCACAATTAAGGTACGACTAGAGAGAGAAAGAGAGAGAGAGAGAGAGAGAGATTCCCTGGCTTAAGCAAGGATAGTGTATCGTAATGGACCGAGCGCCGCGTCACAGATGGAATGTGATTACCATAGATCCATTTCTGTCATGCTTTCAAATAAAAAATAAAAAGGAGGGGGAAAAAATAGAAACGCCCATGTGGCCGAAAATAATCTCAGGACGAATCAATATGGTTAGTAACGGAGCGTCAAAAGGCCTTGATGAAGAGGCAGCTTTATCAAAAAGATATGTTTCATAGATGGGCCCCTTGATTTATATAGACAGGGAGTCTATGATCCAATATGAATCACCGGCTGGTTAGAATACATGGATGAAGAAATGGGGGAGTAAATGAAGCAGCGGAGGAGGGGGGAGGAGTGGTGGCGAGGCTGGGGAAGGATGTCTTCTCTCCAACGTCTCACTGTCATCACACGAGGCAGGCGGCACCAACGAAACCACGAGTTCAAGCCAAAAAAAGAGCAGCCAAACCTGGGCCATACATGTCGCACGGAGCCGTTGCATAAAATGAACTGCGCCCTCTGTCTTGGTAACCATTAACAAAAGTAGTCATGTGGCCACAAATCAACCAACTCCGGTTCACATTCCTCTCTCTGTTCTGGACTCAGGCCACAAACTAGTAAGCGCATGACAGCAAGAAAAAACAAGCAAAAACAAAACTGTCATTCCAAGGAAATGCATCATGTTGCCCAAGTTATCAGTCTTGCATCTTAATTAAAATAGAAAGGTTTTTAGATATTATTTTATGCTAATTTATATCAGCGTAAGCTCCAAAACAAAGTCATAAATTTACCATAGTTGTGGCTTGGAGCCATTGTGTGGATTAGCCGAGGATGTCGTTTAAGCCAGTCAGTCAATTGAGCTCCAAAGTCTCGAAAAGCCACACGTGTGGTGGACAAAATTTGGCTGCAAAGTGTCCCCCGTTACCTTGGAAGTTTATGTCCTCACTGTAAATTCTTTGTATAAATGATCGTGTCCTTAATAAAGTTCAATTATTTAGAAGCCTGAAAGCCAAAGTCAGATTGGTGGATAATGTTTACAGTCGTCCTGTTCGCCTCTTTGCAGACATACATTAATGTGACCACAGTGAATTAGTATTTATGGAGCATGCTGTGCTATTCCACTTTAAAGCTCGTCCTGTACATTCAGTGTTTAGTTGCGGGATGCAAAGTTCACTGGTGCAAATGATTCACTGTTATAATAAAAACTGTGACTAATGAGTGATGTGAAAATTTAACGGTGCAGTGGCGACTGTTTTAATGTGTTATGTAAATGTGGATTACCGGGGTCTTTCCAAAAGTGTACGATGCTTCGGAAAAAAAAAAAAAAAAAAAAAGTGAGGTATCAGCTACTCTGATGAATTATTCACAACTGTGTCTTTCATCGTTGTGTGGTTACAATGATTTACACGTTCATGTTAACCCCTTCAAGGCGGTCTTGAGCTCGCAACGCTCGAGCTCAGAAGTTGCGTTCGGAGAACAAGTTTCTGCGAAAACAAAAAAAAAAGTTCAAAACAAAAAAAAAAGAGTGCTCTCCTCGTCGGAGTCCTCTCCACCTCTCTCTTCTCCCCCCCGCTCCCTTCATCATGAGTGATACAGCCTCCGAGCTACCCTCCATTTGTTTGACCCTGCAGGAGGGGAACTGATGTGCTGATCCATCAGAACCGCACGGCTCCATTTACGGGATGGACCCCTGCCTCCAAAGCAGCTCCTCCAGCCGGCGCCAACAGCTGCCCGCCTGTCTTAAACACACGTCCACCAAGGGCAAGGGCAGATCCCCAACGCTAACAATGAAGCTCCTCCAGCTCCACCGCCGCCACTGACTGGTGCAGCTATTTGGGAGCACTCTGTCAAAAACAATGGAGTGCAACACATCTCAATGTCAATCCCAGGGACGCACTGATTGAACATGTTGGCTTTCTTTCCCATTGCGCATTGGGTTGACACTAACTTATGGGCATTTGAAACTCGCAATCAATTACACGCAGAAGGTCTGGAGCAGTAATGCTGAATAATTGAAACACGAGAACGTTTTGCTCTTGATTGGTCGGCCACAATTTCAGCGGACGTGATTTATGCATTACATGCGAGACAGTCGCTCGTTCATATGTATCCCTCAGTCTTCCCGAGCAACTGCTCCATTTGTTTCCTCCCGGCCCAAGACGTCACCCCCTCCGTGGGGCCCCACTTTTCCAGCCCATTCATGGTCTCGCTTTGCAGGGGCAGAGTAGGACATATCATTAGAAAGCAGACAGGGGTGATGTGAGCCTGTGTGTGCGTGTGAGGAGAAAGGGGGGGTTGGGAGGGGGTCCAGTGTTGTGTGTCTACATGTAGACCGGAGCAGGAACTGATACCCACACACAAAGGCAGACGGGCGAGTGAGAGAACAGGCGGCAGCTGTGTTGGGGGTGGGAGAGAGAGAGAGAGAGAGAGAGAGAGACTCAAACCAGCGTTAGCCGCCTTTCCAATTCCACACCAGCAGCCCAGTCATGGGACTGAAACTCCATCCGCTCGGTGGAAACGCAAGACAGAACAGTCCGTTACGAGAGGGGGGCGTTGGGGGGGCTGGTTCTCAGCGACGGGGTGCATCCAACCACGGGCCAAGTGCTAATGCAGCACAACAATTTTTATCTTTATAGAAAGGCATCATGGAAATGAAGGCAAATGTCATCATGCCTGTCTCAAAGTACGGGCTGCGGATATCTAGTGACGTGAAATAACTCGGCAGCTCGCTCCAAACTCTTTCAAACTGCCTCTGCACAACAACTGCGGCCGACGCTATGGAAAATCCAAGTCACTGCTGTTTATGTACACGGCAACATAATTGATTTCCCCGAAGTAATGTTCCTGGTAACAGTTTTAACACTCTGCAGGTTTTAGTGTTGAACATTAACATTTGCTTTACCCAGCTGACTGATTCGTCCGCCGATACTTTAGACTCAAGTGACCCCCCCACCCCCCCCCACCTCCGTTTCACTCGCACACGGGAGTGATTGAAGCGAGCCCGTGCGTGGCTCACTTTCCCAGGCTCGCCACCATCACAAACCCCCTCGCCCCTATCCAGCTGACTGTAACTCTAGCCCCGTCCCGGGGTGTGTAATCTCTCTCATGTTCCCGTCTTTCTCCGACGTCGCCCGATCTAACTCCACCCCCCCCTACCCCACCGCTGCTTGGGGCTTGACATGGAATGCCGTAGGTCACGGCTGGGCCAGCTTAATGCAGAGGGGGTAGGTTCTGTCACAAGGTACGTTTCCATGGTGGCATTAATACGCCACAGATTTTTGTTTTTAGAAGGCTTAAGACATGGCATCCAGGGCCCCTCCTCTACACCCCCCCCCCCACTCTTTCCCACTGCTCCTATCTCCCTCTCTGTGCCTACATTTGGCTTCCTCTTGGGCTCTGTCACGAGTTGTGTCGGTTGCAGTTTGGCCCGGGAGAGAGAGGGAGCGAGCTCGTCATGGGCAGAGGATTGGGTAAGAATCTTCCATTAAGGTCAGCCTGCAGTATGCAGCACATGGTTTGAGTCAGAGTCGAAGGGAATGACTCAACGGCACATTCGCTGCCAGATAAGGAAGAGCAGGACACTTTCTTAGGATGATATTGCAACGCTGACCCGAGAGACAGAAGGCGCGCCTTCCGCGTTTTACTCCCAGACTCCTCATTTTCTTTGTGCAGAGAGAAAACGTTTACATGCACCCCGAACTGCACCGAATCAGGAAGCGGGCCCGAGCTTCCAAGGCAACCTTTGACAACCACATCCCGGTCGGACGAGAAACGGTGCCGCCGCTCGGAGTGACAGCCGGCAACACGCAGCCACAGCAGTGACGGAGCGGTGCTCCTGCTGTTGGTGGGTCGCCTCGGTGTCAGCTGTCAGTGATGTGCAGCTGAAGGCTCGGTGGAGTATTTTGACCTTTCGCTAACTGTGATGTCATCCTCTGGCTCATTTACTTAGCGGAGCTGTTCTCCCAGAGACGGGGGTTTGTAACGAGCTCGCATTAAGCGCTTAGCCTGCCCGCCTGCCTGCCTGCCTGCGGTATATCTGCCTTTGAAATGATCGTCATGTTTGTGTGACACAAAATCAAACATGCGTCCCTTCCTCTTTTGGTTTAATCAAAGTGGTAACACTGAAAGGGAAGTTGCACTTGTAGCAAATTAAAAGCCCGTGCACACTTTCTATTGAACCTGCAATCTTGAAAAATCAGATGAAACAGACTCCATAAACTGTGGCATAAAAACAAACACTCCTTTTCATTTCATCCACTTGATTCTTCCCTCTACTGCTCATCACTCTTCAAAGGCGAAGGTTGACTCTCACAGCTCCAGGGTGTGCTTGTTCTCCGCCGCGTCTGTATCCCTTGCCTCGTTACGGAGCTTCACAGACAGTATAATTTCAGGCTGACACCGCCTTGAATGTGCCGCTGTCAAGCCGGAGCGCGGCAGAGTGCGAGTTGAGGGATGCAGGCTCAAAAATGTCACTTTCATTCTCGCCGAGATGAGAGAGAGAAAGCGGGAGAGGGAGGGAGGGGAGAAGAAAGAGGGGGAAAAAGGGCTGAGGAAGGGTGGCGGACGAGTGGCTGGAAGAGGCCTTGGAACAACTGTTTAAATCATGACAGCAAAATGACCAGAGCCTGGAGTGGCCCGCGTGTGAATGCACAACGAGGGATCAACGGCACGTGCCGTGATGCCGGGTGCCTGAATTCATTGCAAATGTATTTGTGCGTCTTCTCCTCGTGCAAACGTGATTCGAAGGCCTAAACGCAAGTTGGGGAGCTCGTGTGACCCGCGAACGTACGAGAACGAAGAGAACGCGCGAATGGAGAGTCGAGCGTCCGCGTTATCTGAACTACGAGCTTGTTAGTCCATCAAATGTGTCCAACTAATGCGTATTTGTGTCTTTCTCCATATGTGGGAGTGCGTGCGGCCCGCCTGTGCTCCAGCATATCTGGCCCCGACTACAAAGCCCCTCTGTTCTTAGCATGAGCCCCATCTCTGGGCCTTGTCAAACAAACGGCTCCTGGCGCCTCTCTCCTGGGCATGTGCCATGGCCGCTGCCAGGTCCGCCATGGCTTGTGGAGCCCATGTTTCCTGGCATCTTCCTAAGCGCTGCTAAGCATTAACGGAAGTCCCCTCCGTCCTCGTTTACATTCATTAAAACGGTAGCACTGGGCTCCCCCAGAGCGTTGGGAGGCTGCGCCAAGCCTGCCGCAGCCGATAAACCGGGGCCACCTCTCACTGCCCATTCGCTTTGCTTTCTTCTGCTTTTCCCCGTGCCGCTCTCTGTCTGAGATGGCGCCCCACAGCACCCCTCTGTGGGCACTGGGCTCCGGTCTGTTGGCAGGATCCTGCCTCTGTCCTGGTCTTCACTCGGGCTTTTTCCGCCTCTTTGTTGTGTGTTATTTGAGTTAAAACGGTGCACTGTTGTCACTGTTCCAAGTCTTAAAGGGCAACTATATGAAACTGCATTTGAACCTGTTTCTTGTGTGCTTCAGAAGCTCCGTCTGAGGAAAGCCTCGAGCCCAGAGAATAAATTCTCAGAGAAAAATAAAGATTTACTTGCTATTTATTCTCAAGTTTGACGTTATTCGCATCCAGCGTCAGTAAATACGAGAGCTGCACACTGGAGTGCAACAGAATTCTGCAGCGTTTGGTCACTCTGAGGTAAACAAACACACGTTTCTCTGTGCAGCACTCTGAGTGAGGCTGCCTGGTGAGACGGCAAGAGGAGTGGGGGGGGTTAAGCACCACTTCTAACTCTGTTTGACTCATTACCTCACTGGCCTCGAGGGGAGTCTGTCGCGCAACTTTAGTTCGGTCGAAAAACTGTGAAAAACTCCTGGTGTAACTTCACACACTCCCAGTCTTGTAGCGAAGGAAACTAGAAAGGTCAAACTGCAGCAACGCGCTCAGTGTATATAGCTTTATTAATTGACCAACACGTTTCGGCTTGTGGCCTTGAGGACTTTACAATCATTAATTTTTATCGTGCTTCTTTAATATCCTTTAATTATGTGGTTTTACTTGGTGTGTACTTTGTTTTATGCTTTTTTATGATGCACTTTTTTACTGTCGCTTGTTATTTCTTCCGTGTATAACATTTTCTTTTATTCAATGTTTTTTAAATTCCCTTTACAGGACATTTAACAGGAACGTATGGAGCCAGGTCTCTGATGTACTGTCTCTTATCTGCACCCCTCCAATCCAGCAGTTCATTATATAGGCGCCCGTGTCCCTTATTGGACACCCGTTTCACCTTCCTGCCTGCCCGGGACAATTATTGGCGTGAAGCCACTTCGTCATATGGCCGGCCCATATCTGCAGCGTCCCCATTGGCTGATATGAACGTGGATGCATGCGATGGACTGTTTCGGATTCTTTACAGTTCTATTTAAATCCGATTCCAATCTATATTCATTTCAGAGACGACCCTGAGAAAAGGCCAAAAGACAAACGACTTAAGCCAATTAATTTGGCTATTTGCTATTAATGTTACCGTATTGGTGTGGATTGGAACAGTTGCCCTCTTTCCCTCATTTTGCACCTGACTAAGCTTCCTTAATGTCATCACGCTCGCGTTCGGCTCCCACCACCTCCCAATGCATACCATTCAGCTGACAAACATGTGCATAGGCGACAACTCTCTGACCTCTAGAACATGGGGTGGGGGGGCTGGGGGGGACAGGGACCTGGTAGCTGAGCTCTGAGGTGAACACCGCCAGATCGACTCAGCCCCTCAGACTCCTCAACGCCAGAAAAAACCAATTGAAACGAAGCAGACCGTTGGCTAACACCAGTGCATCAGCTCCCAGCTCCCCTGTGCTTTGGTTGGGAGTTGAGGGGTCATGCTGCCGTACCAAATGGATGTTTGCCAGTGTGTGTGTGTGTGTGTGTAAGAGAGAGAGCGAGATGGACAAAGGTAGTTGCAGAGGGGAGGGGTGTGTGGCCGGGCCGAGGAAAACACAACCACTGGCAAAGTGACAGGATGCCACATTGGAGGGGGGAAACTCGAGGTATGCATTGCTGGATGAGAGACAGGCCCTTGGCTGAGGGGGACGGCGGGCAGAGCTGACAGAGTGGCTAAATGCAGAGATGAGGGAGGCAAGTGTTAATTACAAACAGCAAGCAGGGATAAGGAGAGGGATTAGGTCAACCACGGAGCACTGCAATGGTGGAGGAGGAGGAAGAGGAAGAGGAAGAGGAAGAAGAAGAAGAAGAAGAAGGAAGAGGAGGAGGCGGACGAGGAGGAGGAGGAGGAGGAGGAGGAGGAGAAAAAAATAGATGACTTTAATTAGCTTTGTTGGGGAGGCAGTCACATGTTTGTGTTAACCCCAAAGAGCTCCGGCTCGCTGTCATTAGCATTCACATAACGGGGCCTCGGTGCATCCAGGCCATGTTGGTAGCAATTACTTTAGCCTGGCTAGTGCCGACATGCTGGGACACTACACATAAAGCTCGTGGCTTGTGCTGCAGGGGCGGCAGAGGCCAAGGGAGTGAGTGATTGAAGAAAAGCGACTGGATATTCACTCCAACCAGCCTTAGCATGTCATTAACTTCCTCCCCATCCCCGCATCCCCCCCGACTGGACATTATGAGCTTATCACATAGAGCAAAAGGGAATAATTACCCAAATACTATCCAGCACAGCCATCTTTAATCAGAGGAGTGTGTAATTACTGCCACACAAATGACTTCAGTTCATTACGAGGCGGCCGTAACATGTCCGACGATGGATTGTTCATCATTCTAGAGTGTATTATTTACCAACGCGGCGGCAAACCAGGGACGGATAAATACACAATTGTCATTAAGGAGGAAAGGAAAAATGGATGTGCTGGTCAGACGGGCATTTTTCAAAGATGCGCATTAAAAGCCTAAAGTGCCGAGAGACATTAGAGGGCAAGTGAGACAATAGAGGAACCGCGGGCGACTGATGGCGTGTTTTAAAAGCAACTTCCACTTGATTAACTCCCTGTTCTCGGAGAAATCTAATTCCTGCACATTTACATTCAAATTTGCATTCATTTTTTTCCCTTTGACATATTCGAATCCGTATGTGGCTTTATTTCCCTCCGCCAAACTGCTCGGGAAAGCATTTCTGAGGCTCGTTGTTTTTGTGTTCCTTCAAGTACACGTGATGTGTATTTTCCTGGGGTCCAGTAGCACACTAATCTTCTGGAGCCAGATGTGCTGGTAAAAGGCAAGCTACAAAGCCTCCACCACTAGACGTCTCTGCATTGCTCCTGGCCAGATATGATGCTGCATCCCTGGGGGCATTAGCTGAGAGCTTTGCCGGGCTCCAAATAGAACTATGCTCCTGCTCTGGAGACAGCGGAATAATGGAGCAGCGTTCGGGAAGAAGACCAGTCAAACTTGAGGTCTATCATGGAAAAGCACGAGTGCAGCACTTTCAAAAGTGAAACACGTGTGTTTCAGAATGATAATGACAGCTGGACTGTTTGTTTCAAACTCCCGTTTGCACGCGTGGCCCCAGTTTCAACCATTTGCAGCTCTAATATCAGAATCAAAAGCTGTATCGGTGTATCAGAGAACAGGAAGTTAAGGGAAAGTAGACGCCTTTTTTTTTCTCTCTCTAAGTTCTTCCAACGTCTTTATTTCTAATCCCACCGATCATTGCTCCTCATTTCATTACCCAAGAGTCAGGCGGGTTTTTTTTAGGAACAGTGCTGCGGATCGCATCAGGATCTGCATCCACTGTGAAACATTTAAAGTTGTGCCATTTGGAGGGGCCGGAAAAGCGATGCGGCGGCAACAACAACAAGCGGCACCCGGCAGCAGCATTTCCATCCCGATTGAGTGGCGGTAATTGTCGAGTTGTCAAGCGGGGCTTTTGTGGCTGCAGACGAAGCTGGCAGAGCCTATCAGTAGAAAATTACAGAGCAAAAGAACAATCAGCTTCTCCTCTGTTACTTAAAAAGAAAGAGTTGCCCAACAACAGGAGGATCCGAATGGAGATGAAACCAACCCAAAAGGAGACTGTTTACCTCACGTTGTCTTTGTCTGGGGAGGGAAATGTCAACAGGAACCAAAAAAAAAAAAAACACAGAGAAAAGAAAAGGAGAAAATCAACTGACGCCACCATTGCTCATTCCTCAAACATCTGACAACAAATCATTATGCCGTCACTACAATTGATTAACAGTCACCTGGTAATTGATATCAACAAAGGGAGGGTTGTTTTTATTTCAGGGCTCTCACACCAGCCGCCGTCCTTTCACTGTGAAAACATTAGAAATGCTCTCTTTTTTTATTGCCACTTGTCTCGAAGGCAACCAGCTCAATTAATCAACTGGTGTTCAGGGGGAATGGAATTAAAGGCATACAACTGTTCAAACAAGATCCCATTTTATGGCCTGAAGTTGCTGCAACCAATCACCCTGTGTCCGAAGCCGTTTGCTGACCGCCCGGCCGACACGACACAAACTCGGGTTAACCTTCTCTTGACTATGACTCACGCTAACCAGCTTGGTCACATTCGGTAACCATTTTGGTCTAAAGGTATTAGATTTTTAATGAAACCCAGAAAAACAAACACTGGAGAACAACATGTTTGCTTGGGTACATGCTGCCAAGTTAGAGCTGACAGCTTGACTCAAATTGACTCTCACTCCTTGGCTATAAGTTTTGTTATTGGCCTTGTTTTGTTTCTTCCTGTGGGTCAAACCAGCTCCAAATATCGCGGCATGACAGATTGAATTAAAAGAGCGTATCCGCTGCGAATGACAGGTGACTCCAAAATGCACCTCGAATAGGATACCGGGAGTCTGGCATAACTGACAAGGCAGGCTCGCTTCCTGGCCTTGATCTTTGCACATGTTTAGCAGGGTCACCCTCCTGACCCGAAGCCAGCGGGTGGCGGCACACAACTCCAGATAAGTGAGACCGTTCTGTCATTTCAGGAGGAGGAGGAGGGGAGGGGGAGGGGGGGCCTTGGCAGGGCTGTTTGCGTCGCCGCATGCCTCACAGTTCACGTCCGTGAACAAATTTGGAGGGGAGCACGCGTTTCAGCCCGCCCTCCCCCGCCTGAAAACGGCTTTACGAGATCAGAACAAACCTTTAATTACATGCCAGCACCCAGCGAACAACAATCTGAAACACAAACACCCATCTGTATTTGAGGTGGGCTGCCTCTCTTGACATCTGGCTGTCACTAAATTACAGAGGCCCCCCCGTGCACGCAACCGATCTCTGGATTGTGCAGACGGGAAAACAGCTATGAAAGGTTTGTATGCACCTTCTGCACAATCCCCAGCCTTGCTCCTGGGGCTACAGTATGGCAACTATCCATCGCAGGGAGCCGAATGGAGGCCACCACAGGGGCTCTGCAAATAACAACACTTGCCCTGATGCTCATACATATGGCGTTCTGCATTTTTGTTCCTTTCCGAGGCAGAAAATAGTCTAAAGTGAGAGTCAGGGGAGGAGGAGGGGGAGGAGGAGGAGAAGAAGAAGAAAGAAAAAAAAGGGAAAGAAAGGTTATGCAAATAAATATATCCGGTGGTTTTTACAGAGTGCTCGCCCAAGTGTGTAGCTGTTTTTATGAATTTGTGTGTGTGCATTAAAAAGAACGGTGTTAATGTAGGGTCTTAATGCTTCATTTCATGCAGCACTGGTGCTGGTGGTGGCTGGCGATTTATATTTGGGAGATTTATGCCGCTGCCGCAATACAATGCAGGTGAATGGAATTTCATTTGTGGTGCTTAAGGCCTTGGAAAAGAAAACAGGGAAGAAATCACCCCCCACCCCTGCAGAAGCTGTGTACACTTTACAGTGAACAACCCTCAGAGCCTGAGTCAGCATGGCTTTCTCTCCGACAACTGCGAAACTCAGACCCCTCAAAAAAAGAAAAGGAGCTAATTTGGTGATTCACTTCACAAAGCATGAGAGGAAGTCATGGGGTCACACTCTGCTCCTTGACATAAACCAGTTGCTTAACCAGTTATGTCCAATCCCGCCACCCCCTCCCACTTCGACCAATTCTACCATCTCCCTGATGGACACTCAAACTCGGCAGTAACCGCAACCCCCCCTCCATTCCAATACAGTCCACCGTTGCTAGGGAACAAAGTGACTTGAAATCTGTGTGTATTTGTCATCCCGGTTGTTCCTCGGGATAAGAGTTGCCACTCGAGGAAGAGACATCAAAGGCCAAGGAAATTTACCCGGGATGTGAAGCAAGAGGAAACATCGGTTTCCACCAATTGGTAACACCTTGATGGTGGGGGAAGATGAATGAAGTGAGCGGGATTGAGACATAGAGAGAGAGAGAGAGAGAGAGAGAGAGAGAGAGAGAGAGAGAGAGAGAGAGAGAGAGAGAGAGAGAGAGAGAGAGAAGGCTCTGGGCCATGTTTTAGAGCCAACAGGCAGCCCATTTTGCATGCCTGGCTTATCGGGTGCGAAGGGATGCCTGCGCACAATATGAAGGTGTGATAAATGAAAATGTTTGATCTGTATATTTTACTTAAGTCCTTGCGACTTTTGTCTTTGGCTGAGTTTGAGTGGTGGATGTGTTTGTTTGGGGGCTGAAAGAAAAGCTGGAGAGGTAATGCTCAATTCACACAAACACACACAATGTACTTGTGCTGCACAAGCCCCATTATATCCAGACTGCTGCTTGTGCACAAGTCCTTTGCCAGTGTGTCACATCAAGTGCACAATGTGGTGTTCATTGGGAGCAACATGTCAAAAGGGTTTAATGCCAATATCTGGCTCCCTTCTATAGCTGGTGCTGAAAATCAATACACCTGCCTTCTCCTTTCAGAGGGTTCGCAGAAAAACACATTCATACACGCGCGGGCGTGCGTGCGCACGCGTGCACACACACACACACACACTTCCTCCATATACTGTTTTGCTGGAGCAGTCTCTCTCGAACAAGATGTGGCCCCAAGGCTAAGCTACACCTGTCCACCTGCACTTAGGTGGTTACTAATATGTTTGATCCAGAGTGACAGGGTCGTCACCTCACTGCGCTTACACTTTTCTGTTGTGGGGAGCAAACTTTCCATTCCTGCCACGACTGAGGGTCGACAGTCGCTGTGATTATGTTCTGCGAGCGTGCAGGGCTGAGGCATGTGATCACTTATTGCAGCTGCTTAAGGCACACAGCGATGGAACGTGGAACGAGATGGGGGCACACAAAGCTGTGGAAGCAGCAGCAGCAGCAGCCGCCTGGGGTTTTTTTTACATCGTGTATTTGTAAAGATGCAGTAACTTTTAGTTTGCAGTCTAAAACAGCTGATCTTCCTGAACTGGGAAATCCAATGACGGGAAATCAAATGAGTTTCTGCACAAACTGGCTCAATGGAATTGCATTTTTTTTTCTGCCACTTCACCTGTTTTTCTTTTTTTTTCTTTTCTTTCTGACGACTGTACTGCTGTTAAGTTATTTTCTGCTTATTTGACACAATAGACGTGCTAACTATATTTATACATAACTGTCATGGTTTACCAAGTCAAACATCCGATTCATCGAGAGCAATGGATCCCCCCCCCCTGTCGTCCCCGGTGGTCTAATTTTCTACCCGGCTGATCTTGAAACTCTTTTCCTCCCTGTTTTCAGCCGCGCTCTCTTTCTGAGGCTTAGCGCCGTTTCGCTCCATCAACCAAAAGATTTATCATGTCCTGCAAAAAAACAAACAAGCGGTGTGTGGTCAACCTACTGTAAGTGCTTCTAATTACCTCTTTAAAATTCAACCAACAGGCTATTAAACGTCCACGTTCTCATTTTTTCCCCCCCACTCTCTCTCTCTCGCTCCCTTCCACGCTGCCTGGTATCTTGAAACACTGCGAGCAATTAGTCCGAGTGACTTTATTCATTAGGGGCTCTGTCCTAATGATTATTAAACTGCACACAAGTCAGAAAGTAACCGCAGGGCAGCATGGTGGGAGAGAGGAGAACGGAGAGGGGAAGAAAGGGACAAGGGAGGGAGGGGAGGGGAGGGGAGGGGAGGGGGGAGGATGAGGGAGCTGCAGGGAGAGGAAAAGGACTGGGAAGACAAAAGCGCGAGGATGAGAGTGTGGGAGAGATGATGGGGGATTAAACGAGAAATGGGGCAGGACAATCGCGGGCAAAGTTGAGAGCGGACTGAATGCATTAACCGGAGACAAATGGACTTCCGTCGAGACCGCGGACGAAGCCGCGCTGTCCACCGTGGCGAAATCCCCCCCCCCAAAAAACCCCAGGACAGATCGCTGGGAACGCGGCAGGTGGATAATCGCCCATTAAAATCAATCATATAAATCACCCGAGCAGCCAGAAAGCATGTGTATAACGCCGCGAATAAATGACAGGCGGCAGATGCACCTATAAAGCCGCGCCACAAAAACGGCGCACAAACGGCGCGCAGTCTCAGGTGCTCCGGCGCTCGGAGGAGGCTGGCGCCCGCAGTGCCAACACGCACGGGGCTTTACCATGTCCCTGCTGCTCCCCGGCTCTCGTCAATCCACACCTGATGTTATCTGTAAGGGGAGATTTATGCAGTTGCCGGAGTGAATTTATGACAGACGGCCCTCCTCAGTCGGGCAAGGGGGGGGGGGGGCGTCTGCTAAGAAATTGCTTTGTTGGGGAGGGGGGGGAGAAAAAGAAAAAGCAGATTTGAAAGATTTATTTCCATCTACACCAAGGATGCATGATATATTCAATCTGTTCATTTGAGTGAAACAATCATTTCAGGGAGGGAAGCCTACGAGACATGATAAGGCTGAATTGTGTTTAGCATCACCCCCCCCCCACCCCACCCCACCCCCCCGCCAATGTTTGCAGTAGGGCTCGCGTGCGCTTTTTCTCAAATCTATTTGGTTGTCATTGTTTTTTGTTTGCGGCAACTGGAGGGAGAGGGTTTCTTCGGCGGGCGTCGGGGAGGGGGGTGATGCATCGTTTTCTGCCTTTTGTTTGTTTCGCTTTTTATTGATAGATTGATTGTTACCTTGGACATGAGCGTCGTGATGGAGGATCTCGGGACAAAAACACAAGTGGCAGCACCCCCCCACCCCCCCCACCCCCTCTCTCCTCGCCGTCGCCCTCGCCAGTCAGTCTGGCGAGCTCATAAAACATGATCAATATTGCCCCCTCCCCCTCTATTCATTCATCTATTCATGTCTTTCACTCCGTCTCTATCGTGGAGGCTTAAGAAATGCCTCTGTCAAGCGTGGGGGGGGGGGAAGAAGCCAGGCCTCTCCTCATGAAATTCATCAGTAACCGTTTGTTTACTCTGCCTCCTCTGCACGGTCGCAGCACTTTCCCCGCTCGCAACGGGCGACATGATATACAGAACAAACACAGAGGGCTGCGAGACAAGAACCCAATGCATTCGGCGGCCCCGACGTTCCATGTCAGAGGAAGGAAAAGGTCACGCTTTGATTGAGTAGCCAGCTGCTGCTCAAACAAAGCGCCGTCTCGCAGGGTGCAGAGGACGGGCAAAAGTTAGTGTCGTGGCCCCCTTGGGTGCCCGCACGTGTCTCCACGCTCCCGTCGCCGATACAAAAGAGAGAATGAGGGCAGACAGACGAGTGGCAAAAGTTATCGTGTCACGTTCGAAGCTTTAGTTAGAATGTTAAGAATAAACTCTTTGTGATCGCCGTTCTCTGGCCTGGCAGCTCGTTCCATCGGCTCCCAGTCTTTTTATGCTGGAGCCAAATAACTACAAGCAAAGGTTAGGAACTCCCTCTTCCATCTTTGATTTGCCAAACATCACAGTGAGGCCGAGCATGGGTGGAAGTACTCTCATCAACGTACAAAAGCCTGAGCCTTCAGAATAAAAGCACTGAACGGTAATAGTCCAGAAATGAGACAGTTTTGTTTTGCTTTTCTCACAAAGTTACATCGTCTGGGATTTGCTTTTTCTTGAGGAAACCGCATCAACATATCATGTGGTTTATGGAGCCACCATGTCCTCGAGCTTATACAATCACTTAAACAAAAACACTCGGCTTTGCCACTTCATTTCAGGCCTTCTAATTAATTTAATGGAACTAAATGCACATCAAGTGGAAACATTAATAGAAGTCGGAAATCCCAACTTGGAGCTTTCGAGAATTATTGATCAAATCGGGTTAAACGGAGAAAATTCTGCATAATACACTTTACTCAGCTTTGTGTTTGGGGTCAGACATGAGAACGGGACTCTGGACAAAGCCTTTAATACCCTTGAGCTTAATACCCAGAGTGACCTTTATCACCCGGGGGTGAAAAGGTTAAGAGTAGCAGCTCCTGACATACGACAGTAGGTGACCTCTCCGATCTCCACCCTGATGTGGGATTTCCACTCGAACCAGCATATGCAGGATTTCCACCGCGCGCGGGACGGAAGCCTCTGGTGAGCATCGAGAGGCAGCGAGGCCACGTGGGTCGCACCCGGAGCGAGCGCTCTGGTCTCTTCTGCCATCTAGCCCCCCCCAAGGGATTTTTTCCTCTGCCCCTGCGGTGGGACTGTGGAGGCAGTGGCAGAGCGGTGGGCGAGTAGGTGGCAAACCCCAAGCCAAGGCTTTCTCAATGAAAAATGTGTCATGCCTCACATGCCTCAGCCAATTAAAGTGTCGGCACCTAAAGCAGAGTTATAGCATAGTTAACTGTAATGAGTTGCAAAAGTTTAAGATCACTGCCTGGCAGACATAAAAGGAAAGAAAAAGGAGGTGCAAATTCACAAGAAACTTTGAAACTGTTGGAGTAATAATATTAATTGCTCTCCACGCGATGCACCACTGAGAATATTAACCGGTATTAACTGGTATTAGTTAATCGAACAGCTTGCTGGCCACTTCCTTTTTGTATTTAGCCCTTTTTTTGCCTCAATTCTTATACGGAGGATGTCCCTACAGAGACAATGGAAGAAATAGAGGATCGCAAACTGAAGAAATGTGGATTATTACATGTTTTCGTTTACTCGTTACCGTTAACCATAAATGAAAACATGATTCGATGTTGGCTAGACTGAATATATTTTGAGTTTGGAATGTTAAGACTGTAAATCACAGTCCCTAAGAGTGAACGTCTGGTTAAAAAGGTTCCTTTTTCTTGCATTTTTAAAACGCCAACAGACGAGTCTGACCTGATGTTTAACGCGCGTGCTTGTACAGATGGCGCGCCTTAACCGGATAGACATCACCTCCAGCGCACCACTCCCCGGCGAGCGGCGGATTTGGACTCGCCGAGGTTAGAAAAGAGAAATCCAGGGCTGGCAGTATTCCCTCCCCGCCTCCTGTTCTTCGTGCTAATCTCCCGGTCGGGTCAGCGCGAGAACAATTAAATGAGGAGAGCCGAGCGGCTCCTCCAGGACCCCAGGGCCTTGTCGCATGGGCGGGGGGGGGCTAGCTCGACACTACTGGTGGGAGAGGATGCATCATTAATGGATCAGGAAGTGGAGACCGAGCTCGCCGGCACCCCAGTAAACTCTATTAGGCCACACCCCATTGCCTCCCGCTAATGAATAATGTATGACGCCCCGCTGGTTCCAGGTGCGACTTGACACAGCAGTTAAAAAAAGGTATATGAATATTCAGTGGCGGGTGGTAATGAAATCAAAATGTTCAGTATGGGAGTCCGTTTTTAGATTGAGTCTATCTCTGCTGTGCGGAACTGGTAGACTGTGCTGATGGAGAGAAATGAGAGACTTTATATGCACTGACAGGGCTGAAATTTTTGCCCTGCACTTTTAATGGCGTGTCTGACAGCAGATGGAGATGTCACTGTGCGCGCACTGATGGAGGCCATTTTGTTTTGGCAAAGCGGCGGTGATTTGTTTGTCTGGAGGGGGGGACGCTGATGAGCTGGAGGACGGAGAAATGACCCATCGGTCAACACTAAACAGGCTTCATTTAGTCGCGCCCCCCCCCTCCCCGACACACGGACGCAAGGTTTTCACATTCGCCGAGCCAGGGGAAAGCGACGGCTTCTCGAATGAGCGAACCGCCTGGGGGGTTTCGGTCGACTCGGGAGCAGGTGAGAGGTGGGGGGGGGGGGGGGGGGGTGGATTCCGCCGCCCCACCTTGAACCAGCCGATCTCTTTGGTAGTTTGTCTGAAATAGCAGCTGACAAACTCAAAACATGCTAAAATATTCCGGACTACAGTCTCGGCTGTCCTCCCTCCATGCTCCGCCGATCCCATTACGGATGACCATGCAGCTCTGGCATTTACAGCCTCCGTCCGTCCGGTCGCAGGGATACAGAAAGGAAGCTCGCGAACATGAGAGCGAGAGCCCGTCATAGACAAACGACCAAGCCTCCGAAGGTTAATGCCCACCATGTGCGGAAAGAGGGGGCCGCAGGGGGCCGCGGGAGGCCAACGTGGCTGCGAGGAGCACGTCGCAGACACCCCGGCAGGCGCGAGGGGGCTCTCGCCGCTGATTAATGCCATACTTTGGCTAATTACCTCCTCAGCGGACGTTAGCTTTAATGACACGAGTCATCAGAATACGTCAGTGTGGATGGATAGCCGTTTGGAGGGGAGGGGGGTGTTGAAAGAGGAGCAAACGCAGGAGCGATATCAGTGCAGCCGAGCGTCTGAGGAAGCCATCGACTGCACCTTCCCACCCCATTAGGTCGATTCCAGCACGCCCGCCACTGTGCCGTCCATATCTGAATAATAACTGTCGCTTAGTTGCAAAGCTACCACCCTGCTGCCCTTCCCTCAGTCCACCAGACCAGCATCGACTGGGTCCATTTGGTACCCTGTGACGCTTTCAGTCAAACTCTAATTTACTAAGAAATAAATGGCCTCCATAATAACAAGGGCCCGAATGCCCCAGCCTCTGCGAATGGCCCCCTCGTCCTCCCGCAACAATCCATCCCCGAGCAACTCACCAACACTCAGCCAGAGGAGCCGGCCGATGGCCTCAGCTGCCGACCCGCCCAGCCGACGAGTTGCCGGCGCCGCGATTGGCTGACGGTGCTGTCCTGAAGTGTGGTCATTCCAGCCCCAGTGGAGGAAGTGAACTGATGGCAAAGCTAATTTGGATATTCTCTCAACCGTGAAATATGGAAAAGAGTTACTAAATGAGCAATTAATCCCACGGAGATACCATGTACCTGCGGAAAAACTTAGATGGAAGGAGAGAGGAGAACAAAGTGGGGGGAAAAAAAGGAGCAAAGTGCCATTTTAACTTTGCTTGATATTACAAATAGCCTTGAAACTACGAGATTCACTCAGCGGGATGAAATTCACGACACTAAACGCAAACAAAATGCACAAACATCCGCCGCTTTTGTCATCTTTTGTTTTTCCTTTTGAAGGTTCGCGCTAATTGCCTGTGGATTACTTGGGCTTTTTCATTCTCTGAAGACCTAATTGTTATGTATTGTTGTGGAGGTCCGCAGGGCTCTCCTGGAAGTCTTATTTATTTTTGCCATTCATCAGTCTGTTAAATATAGTCAATACCACTGTCAGCGTAAATTACGTGGCCCCCACTGTTGAGGCGACTTCCCGTGGACGCGGGAGGCAAAAAGGACCTTGAGTCGGTGCCAAGAAGTGTTCTTAAGTGCGACACTGATGCTGATTCAGGGCTGAGGGGGAGGCGATGAAAAAGGGATGAGATGGGAAGGGGTGGGGGGCCCTTGTCTTTTTGCTCTCTTCGGAAAGGGGTTCATCCCAGTGCCACAGACAACAAGTGCACGGCTTAAGTGTCTGCCACAGTGACATGTAGCTGAAGAAATGGTTTTACATCCCTCATCTTGTGCCTCTTTTCGGGACACGGAGAGGTGTGTGTGACGAGATTTCTGTCTCGCCCGCCTCCGACAAAATATCGCTCCGCGCTAAAAAAAAACGGATGCGAAGGTAAATGTCGGCCACTTTTCACTCCACAATTACGGCCCGACACGGC
>JASSRZ010000060.1:5442317-5469843 GCA_032164315.1 Malacoctenus gilli
CAGACACCTCCGCGCCCGCGCCGCGCGCACACACACACACACACACACACACACACACACACACACACACACACACACACACGCTGTCATCCTTCTGCTGGAGTCAGGTGCATTTTTATTTGTGTGTTTGTGCGTGCGTGCGTGCGTGCGGATGGGTGGGTGGATGCTGGGTGGTGGGGAGGCTTGCATGGGTGGGCTTGTGTGCACCTTTGACACCGGCTTGACAGGCTCTTAATTGCATCCGGGGTCCATGATGTGACTTTCCTTTCGCAAACACTGGGACACGTACGCGCCATTACAAACACACACAGATCATATCACGAGAAAGCAAACGCGGCGCAGCAATAACTTCCGTTTTTTTGCAGAGACCTGTTAATTAGTCCTGACCCCAACAATGACACTAATTGGCCTCAGTCAAAAATAACTAATATGAGAGACTTGTGAATCTTGCAGGTGCGGGTTCAGACCCCAGAAGACAACAATGGGACCCAACACACAAGTACTCTCAGACACACACACAGGCCAAATACTGACATGAGCAGGGGCAAAAACAAGGAGGAGGAGAAACACAACGGGCCCGTCTGAGTGAAGACGTCGGCTATAACTAGCATCTAAACAAAACAAGCTTCGTCTGTGTTTGTCAGCGAGACGACAAGTTCTTCCCGAGTTCCTCAGAGTTCAAGTCCTCCCTCTGCTGCGCTGCCCTCGTTATCAACACTTCAAGTCTTCGAGAAGATCTTGTTTTCTGAGCGGCTTCCCGGCTCGGAATCCCTCCGAAACAACTTGTTTGATTGAATCCATCACGCGCTTCGCCAGACACCAAAGATACGTTTTAATTCGATAAACTGAAAACTCACGTTTAACTAACAGAGCCAGCGCCACATTTGCGGTCTTGAAGATACTCGGCTTCAAGCTTTGCAGACTGGATTCCAAACAGCCGCGCTGGCGTGTTGGGTTTTGTGTTCCTATATCTCTTTCTGTCAGAAGTCATTGTATGCAGAGCTGAAGACCGACCGAGGACCCCCGTTCGGCATCATCCTGGCCGAGAAACCGAGGTGCAACAAAGACAGGCGCAGCTACAGCATAAGATAAGACAATGTAATTACTGTAGGAGACCGTATACGGCACCAGCCAGTCATACACAATCATACCCACACGCCTGCATCACACACACACTGTACATTATACTCCTGGCATGTTTTTTTTTTTTCTTTTGCACAGGGAGCGCGAGGGGGGGAAGAATATAATGGTTTTTGTGCCTGGAAATTTGAGTAACCCAGAAGCGACCCGAGCCGGTAGCATCCCTCTCTGAGAGCCCACAGATACCGCTGCTCTCCTGCTCGCCAGTCATTTAATAACTTCCGACCAGAACTGCATATTGGCTTTCAGAATGAGGAATAACAATGACGGCGTGACGGCGACGCCGAGCTGTTTGGAGGAATAACAAACTCGGAGCGTAATTGCGTTCGGAAGGCAGTTCCGAGGCGTTAATGTGAACGGAACGTTCGAAACACTTTTTCGAATCCTACAGAAGTTCAAATCACGGCAATCGCCGCATCTCCTCGCATGAACGTCCAACTCAACAGGCCTCTGCTGGCACGACAGAATCGATACGACGTTCGCAGCGTGATAAATCCGATGCATCAACTCAAGTTTATGTGACAACTTTAAGTGTTCCTCTCTGAATAATTAAAAGTGGGGACCCCCCCTCCCCCGGCCCCCTGCCTGAACCAGCCGCCGCTGAACTGTTGGAGCGGACCAAACTCAAGACAACATGTTTCATATCTTGCAGATTCCAAAGTGTGTCATGCAATATGCATGAGGGGCTTGAAATCCCCCCCCCCCCATGCAGGTGGTGTAACTGCAGCAGCGGTTCTGACGCGCCGTTCGCGGCGCGCTGGCAGCTTCATGACAGGATGGCTTTAAGGAGAGGGGCTGCTGAGAACACCGGCTTACAGGGACTTTCAGCGGGATTCTCGCTCAAGCCGCGGACCCGGACCGCGTTTTTCCCCCCAGAACCCCCAGAAATCTTCCGTTTGACGAAACATCACAGCGAAGCCAAACACTGGCAGAAGCAGACCGTCGAGACAAGACAAGAGAGGCATTGCCAAATCTATTCCATGACATGCAAATGAAACTTTTTTTGTTTCCGGTTCCTTGACTTGTTTTGAAACTACTTTTTAAATATTTGGAGTCGGCTCCGAAACGTCGACGGTGATTAAAGAAAGGTGTCAAGTGACTGAAGATAAAATAGTGAGAATTCAGGACATGATAAATGAATCCCCGTCCGGAGAGCTATTGAGAGACCGCAGGCCACCCTGAGGTGAGGCCTCCTCTCGCTTTAATTTAACCTTCCCTGTTATTCGCACTATCTAAAGGAACACTTTAACCCCGCAGCTGCTTTGTCTTCTTTTTTTGTCGGTCTTTAAAATATTCTTAACGTCCGACCTATCGTCGTTTGAGTGGGCAGGGGTTAGATGCATAAGAACTCATACTTTGGTAAAAGTCCAACACTTTGATGTATTACAGTCATTCTGTAGATCCTGGATCTATGCCCAGATATTCCACAGGGGTGTAGAATATACAGACGTGGCCAAAATCATGGGTATCCTTCACCGGAGTAAGTCGACACATCAGAGGCATTCACCAGACTGCTTTACATGAAAGATTTTGCTTTTCACGTGTTGTTTTTAGGCATACGATCAATAAAAACAATGCAGGAAAGCAGATGATTGCACTGATCTGTTGCCTTTGAGTGTTTCCGTGAAACACTTTGGTGGTTTCTATCTTTATCTCTCTGAAAGTGAAGTCACACAGCTCCTCTAAAATCTGCAAAGTTAAACTTGCTGGTTTGTTAGCGGCCGCGGCCGCAAGAATATTAAGCTGCTTGAAGACGGTTTTGAAATCTTTACCTTGACTATGATTGGCCAATTATTCTCGGGCTTATCTCTCTTTCGACGAGTCTCCTCTTTTCTGTCCTTTGTCCATGCTCAGTGTGGTGCAGGCGATGATAACAAACAGCACAATGAGTACTTTTCCCCCCTTTAAATAGGCTGAATGAGCGACGATAAGACTGAGGACACTCGCGATACTAATTGCAGACAATAATCTGCTTGAAATATCGCGAACTTCTACCTATTTATCACCGATTCTCCCAGGAATCGATAAATTTGTCTGGCGTTTCGCAGCATTGTTGCACGATTCGAGGGGGGAGGGGAAGAAAAGAGCTTCTGATTGCATCAGTTTCGGAGAACAGTCTTGTTTAAATGAGGCGTTAGCTCACAAACGCTTCGACGCTCCAGTATTTCACTGCAAATGTGCCACGATTGTTCACTTTTGTTTTTAGGAGATTAATTTTCACTGCATAAATTCTGTTTCCAAATGTAGCTTTGCGAATAAACTTGTGTGAACAAATTTGAAACTCTGTCTGGACCAAAACTTCTGCAGAACACGATGTTTTTTCTTTTTTTTTTTTATATCTTTCCTTTATCGAGGCATTTTTAACTCCCTGCCCCTCTTAGGATACCATTTCATTGTTGTCATCTCTCGATAGCAAAAATACAAAACAAGTATAAACAAACTCATTCCCGAATTCCCGGCGGGCGAAGCAAAATGCATCTGATGGGTGTTTTCAAAAATTTTGGGGGCCTTTTTGTGCCTCTTTCTGAGCGCTTCCCAAAATAAAAGTATAAAAGATGTAGAGGCTGAGCACTCTGTTTTAAGAGCGACATTCAGCGGGCATTAAAGTGAAACATTTAAAGTTCCAGAAGGAATCCAATCTGGATTGCTGCACTTGGATCTCATGATGGTGTGTGGAGGGGGGAGGGAAAGAGAAGCAGGCACTCAGCGCAACAAGCAGTCACCTCGGCACCATCTGTGAATGAACTCGGGCTGCACCCCTATTAAAGCCACATTAGATTCCTGACGTCGGATGCCTCGTCTCCGCAGAGCGCGCCTCTTGTTTTTCTGCTCCCCCCCCGCTACGTGTTTGTACGAGAGCCGGGGACGGGAAAGGCGGCTCTTGCTGGAGGGGAAACAGTTCGTTTAATATGGATTCAGGCGCCGGCGCCTTGCGGGCCTGCCCACTGTGGGCCTCTCAGACCTCATTGTAATTTCATTAGCTGCTGCGGCGACAATGAGCGCCGTGTCGCATCAACACATCAAACCCCTGGGCCGCCAAAGCCCTCGAGCCACGGCACGCGTGCACGCACGGCGGATTGAAAGAGCGGCGCCGGCGCACACGCGTGCGTAAACATAGAAACCCACTCGCTCACTTTTCGCACTCTACTCTCTGACACGTTCCCACACTCTCCCTCGCTCCCCTCCCCCCCCTCCCCCTCCTGAGCTTTCCTCCCTGTGGAAGGTCTCTGGTGGGCAGAGGGAGCAGGATTTCTTCTGGGGCTTTCCCTGCCTTCCCTTTTTTTAGAACAGCAGAGCTGAGAGGGAGGACATCGTGGAGGGAGCGAAGCGGAGACGATCACAACGTCTTTGATATATGCAACCAGCTTTGATGGTCCCCCCCCCCTTCTTCTCACTATAAATAGCTAGCTACAGCTTTAGGGTGGTGTGTTGGGGGGGGGGGGGGGGGGGGGGGGGGGGGGGGGGGGGACAAGAGTGCCAGAGAAGGAGGGAGGGAGAACGAGGAGCGGAAGATCCCTGGAGACGATTGGATGTGCTCACAGGTACACATGTACACACACGGATGCATTTACGGAGATCTGACGTGAAAGAACAAAAAGTTGCACCGCCGATCCTCATTGTCGAAGACGGGGAAGCGCACACGCCAGGAGAGGATCGCGGGGGATTGCTCCGCACACGCATGCGCAAACACACGCTCGCACTCGCAGCCTCAGGTGCCTGGGGCATGTTGCGCCGTAAAGAGGTCGGAATCCTTATAGCGGCGTAGCAACTACAAGGTGCAAATGGAAGGAAAAGTGCGAAGCAGCACCAGTACATAGAATAATCATCAACGTGCACCGTGCTTATCGGCACGACAGCATCGGACGGCACGCACGTCTCAAATGGGACTAAACGGATGTCTTTACTTTCAAGCGGCGGCTAAATTGAAATGACTGCGAGTTATAAATTCACTCAGTGTGCGGAGAAAAAGAGATAATACATCAAGGCGAGATTTTGTAGCCATTAAGGCAACGTGAAAGAAACAGAAAAGTTTCTAACTGCAATAAAGATTTTCTTTCTTTTGATTTAGGGCCAACTCGCAAAAAAACCCCCATTATTTAGGTACTTGTTAATCATCAGCGCAAAGCAATCAGATGCAATCAAAAAGTTGAGCAACTATCAGAAGGAGGAACTGGACCCGAAGGAGACGCTTTGAAAGCGCACAGGAGACACAGGAGGGCAAAGCCAGAGGGCAGGAAACAGCAGGAGGAAGTGAGGAGGCGTGATCTGTGTCGGAGGGGCTAAAAAAAGAAGAAATTCATGGACCATACAGACCTAAATAATCCTCTAATCCTCTATACTGTCGGCCACCTGCTTTATCTTCATGGAGGCTCACCTGCTACAGAGATCTTTCCTCAGCTATTGATGGAATCTTCAAAGACATCGTCGCACATACAGATAGAGGCCCACAATAAAAAGGCATGCAGGTGAAAGCAGAAGATTTGTTGCATCGAGGTCGATACAAAAATCATTGTGACCCTCAAAAAAAGGTCCGAAAACACACAGAAAGGGACAAAAACGACACTTTTCTTGGTCCTGAAAATATTCTTTTTTCAAACGAACGTCGGGACTCGAAGTAAATCAACTTACATTTGACTAAAAAGCCTTTCGCTGCGCCCCAAAAAATCCATCCAGCGCAATCGATAGGTAAATGTGTTTAAAGAACAATCGAAACGAACCTTTAAATCTCCCTGCGCGGTTTCTGTCACACTTGCTGCAAATTACCCAGCATGCCGCGTGATGCGGCGCGGGGGCCCGAAAGGCCGGCATCCGTCCCGGCTCACTGTGGCCGCTCGGTAATGTCAGCTGCGGCGGCCGCAAAGTGATTCAATTTAGGACCCGCTCTGCTCCCCTGCCTTCCCCTCGCGGCGCGCCTCCGAAACCCGCTCGCCTCCCCTTGCGCTCGGGCCGCCGCACGTGTACACAAATCAAATGTAAACACGCGGGGCGGCGCGTCTCCGGCAGCCGCGGGGGACGGGGGGCGGTGGCGGCTCGCCGCGCGCCGCCTCCCCCTCTTACCACCCAGAAACAAATGACCGGTCCCCCCCTCCGCTCCCCGCCCCGCTGCAACCACTGTCCCACCTAATCGCTTGTCGTCGGCGAACATGACAGAGCTTCGCCCCAAGTTATGATCCCGGATGATGACACACTTAGAGGGCCTGGCGAGGGAAGTTAGTGCTGCGATGGATTGATACATTTGTCGCTTCTCTGAGGACTCTGCCCCCCCCCCCCTCGCCTCCCCTCCTCTCCCCGCCTCGCACCACCACCAATAAATGACAAATGAGTTTAACTGCCAGCGTTAAAGGCATTTATAATATCGATCCTGCCAGAGTCAATAGGCAGCTCTATGCTCAGGCACTCATAATATTACTTTGAGCAGTGTGCACACGCGCATAAATACATACGGAGGCAACACACGTCCTCATACAGTGTCTAAAAAACAAAGAGGGGAAAATCAATGGACAGTGGTGCTGCTGGAGGAAAGACTAATGTTCCTAACTAATGAAAATAAACACATTAGGAATGTACGGCGTTAAGCGACCTCTGTGTTGACCTCACTCCATCTTGACACAATTAATCCCTCGTTAAGGGGGTAATTGTTTGCCACTGCTCATATTTATTGTTGATCACGGTGGCGAAGGTGCCCGCTGTGTCTGCGGACAGGGTGAAGCTTGCAGATAGCACACACACACACACACTCACGGGCGTCAGTGCGAGTGTGTGTGCGTGTGTGTGTGCTGGAGATAGCAGCGGTGGTCCTGAAGCGCCTCCTGTGCCCCCGAGTAGCCAGGGGCAGCAATCGATAAGGAGAGGGAGCAAGTCGGCGCGGGCTCTAATTGAAATGAATTTGGCGGTGGATAGATAAACGATTGGACATGTAAAGAGGGGGCGAGGGATGAAGCGGGAGGGGTTAGTTAGAGAGAAAAGTGTTGGGGGGGGGGGGAGGAGGAGGGGGGGGTATGTTGGTGGAAGCGATTGAGATTTTTTTTTCACCTTTTCCGCCGCAAAGGGCGAACGTCTGGGGAGTCTTCAAATGAGAAATACGGTCACTTTATCATTGGCAGCATCCAATAGGAATTTTACACGGCGCTGAATCAATCACCCCCCCCCCACCCCACCACCCCCAACCCGGCTTTAATATGGAAAGGATTGAACAGAGGAATATTTGCACAGTGCAATAACGCTGTGCCTACATCCTGGCCCGGCCGGTCACCACAGTTCGATCAGCGGCTCAAATACCCATCGCGTCTGGACCGCCGCATCCCGGCAGCATCCTCCTCTGTAGTTTCAACCGCTCGCCTATCAATACTGTGACTCCGTTTGACTACCACATGTGAAGAATACCATCAAAACTTCCAGTACATATATATTCTTATAGATTCATGGAAATGTACGTGTGTGTCCATCTTGCTGGGTGTGTATTGATATTGGCTGTCAAAGTAGCGAAAATCCACTTCCAGCAGACTGAGGTGGAGACATTCAAAGGTCCTTTAAGGGACCCACAAACTCCAAGCATGTTATGAATGCACATATTCAGTTACACACATACAAATCCGCACTTCAAAATGCCACACATCAACAAATGCGGACCCACACAAACGTGCGAGTCCTCTCCGCCACACAGTTGCACCATCCTGCCTTGACGGTTCAAGATTGGCGCTGTGTATTCCATCATCAAACAGAAGGCCCTGTGTACAGTCAGATGACTGACAGCTCCGCCCTCCGTGGGGATCACAGGCATGTTTGTCTGAGGGGCCCGGCCGCGCCGCCGTACACGTGTTCCTCCGCGGAGTCTGCTGCTCCGGTTCAACCCCGACAAACACGTGATGTAACCTCTCTGACAGAAGGGAGCGCGCAGGCGTGTCCGGCGTGACGCCCGGCGTGTGTAGGGGAATCAATGCGAGCCACGGCGGCGGCGGCGGCGGCAGCTCGCCTGACTACATGAAACCGGGGCGATGTCGGGTGAGGCGGATAAGGAGAAAAAGGAGGAGGGGGGGGGGACGAAAGGAAAATTGGGCGTGCGAAGGTAAAGGAAGCAGACAAGGTGAGCGGGCGCACAGCGGGTGTCCTGCTCTGTTTGTGTCAGTTCGACAGAGGGGTCATCAACCTGGGAGGATTCGCGTGTCAACAAGCCGCACGTCGGGCAACAGCGAACCAAAGCAAACACTAACCTACAGACACGCTGCAGAGAGCGTCATGCAAATCGAAACGAAGCATCGGATAACGACTCCTCCAGCGCTCACTCACCTTGCGCAGCTGCTGCCGAATGCTGTCTGCATGGAGGGAGTGCGTTTGGAGTGGGGTCAAAGGTCAAGAGGGGGTAATGAGGGAGAACAATATTGTCCTCTCTGCATTTCTAAAGACTTCAGATGTCCACGAGAGCTCATTGTGTGCACAGCAGGGTGTGAAGAGGAGCAAGCACAACGATTCTCGAATGCACATTTGCAAGTTGGAAAAGCGGGATAAGATGTCGAACGGCTTGGAGGAGGAAAGAAACCGAGGGGAGCGTTTCCGATTTCACACTTTTCAGCGCTGAAGAGAAAGAAAAAGACAATGACCCTACCTGAAAAGCAAGGACACGGTCCAAACAGGGGGAAGACGACGGCGCCGACGCATGAAAGAGAAGACAGACAACAAATTGATCAGGGATTGACAAAAAGAACAGCTGTTATGTCGATCGAGCACATTTTATCACTTCATCGGTCAGAATCACACATTCACATGCAAGTTGCCTGAACCCCTTTTGGGTTCATTTGGGGGTTAGGGCCTTGGCCAGGGACACATAGACAGGGAGGGATGGGGGGGGATCGAACCAGCAACCCTGGAACTGGAAGACCAACAGCTCCAATGAGTGAGACACAGCATGTGTAAGTCGTATGTGTGTGCAAACTATTGATGTTTATACCCCAGGGAGTGATTGTACTCCAGAAAGAACAGTGACCTCGCTGTTAATGACACTCATTGATATTGTATTAATTCCCTGTCACCATCATCATTTATTCAATCGGACGTTTGCTTGTTTTGATCGAGATTTTTTTCTCTTTTCTTTGCTCTAATTATCCGACCAATCATCTAATTAATAATTAAGAGATAATCAATCAGGCCAGCATCCAAGTGCCCTGACATACTAATCCGGTCGGTCACCGAAAGACCCGATCGCTCCGAGGTGCTTTCCCCACGATGCGATTTCTCCGTCGCCACGGCGACGGGAATGACCACTCTGGTCGGGGAGGCGCCCGTAATTAAAAAAACCCGCCGCGCTTTAAGTCCGCCGCTAAAAACGGAGCAAATTAACCGTCGGAAAAACGAATTACCATGAAACTCCAATGAGAGGGATGATGGATGACAGCTGTCTGCCACTCCTGACAGTTTTTTTACATTTGACTTTCTAATTAATGTGGGGATTTAATGTGTTTGTTAATTCTGTCAATAGCAATTATGTCTCCTTTGGCGAGCTCCGCCACACGCGTGTGCCCGATTCTATGCAAATGTACTGTTCTGTATGTGCCGGAGCCATGACTGGCAAACGAGCCCGGACAGCAAATGGGCTCCGGTTCCCCCCTCGGAGAGAGCGAGCGGCGCTGAATATACATCGCGGCGCATATGAATTCTCGACAGCCCCGCGCCGTTGTGTGCTTAAGGAAATTGGCAAGTGACTTGGGGAAGCGAACGGGGAAATGGGTTGCTGGATGAATGTTGGGAACGGATCGTGTTTACCGAACAATGCAGATTAACCGATGCCGATATTAAACGGAGGGAGCGGGGAGACGCCGACGACGCCGCCGCCGCCGCAACGCCTCGCGCTGTAATAGCTGTATTATACCCACTCGGGTTGACTTTCTCTTAATCACTTTCTATCAAAACAAGAATATTTAGCTTGACAAACTTGTTTGATCTGCGTTTTTCGTTCAGCACTCCGAGCGCGCCGTGGAGATAAAAGAAGGGGGGGGGGGGGAATAAAAGAAGAAGAAGAAGAAGTTTTTCTCGTGAGCGCCGAGTCCTTGGGCAAACTTTTGTAATAAGGTTGCAGTCTTGGTACTTTTTGGATGGGGACAAAGACAAACCGTGCTTAGTCAGCACTCGCTGCCCAAGGACAGAGGGACCATGGTTGAAGAAGAAGTGAGGGAGATAGATTTAACGTGCTGCGGGACAAGTCCCTTGCTGCCACCCACTCCTCCTCTCCTCTTTCACCTGGCCCACCGCTCTCTGGTGCGATATCAATCCCCTGTCTGCCCTCTGCCTTCCCTCCATTCATTTCTACGCCTCCCTCCCGACACACACGCGCGGACACACACACATCCGCGGAGGACATCAATCACCGCACAGCTGTTACTTTAAGTGACTCACTTGTGACACCTCCGAGGTGTGGCTACTGTTTCTCCTCACCGGGGCTTTTCGATATTAAGGGGAGTGCGTTTATGACAACGCGGGCCGAAGACAAACACGACTGATGAGGCCGTCAGCGCTCACTTCACTTTTTTAATTTCGCCTCGAGTGCCTTCCAAGAACTGACCTCTTGAAGTACACAAATCAGCGCCGCTGATTACTGCGGGACGGGGATCCAAAATAAGTTGAAGAGTGGCAAACATTCATTCTGAGAGGTGAACTTAAAAAGAAAGAAGCCTAAATAATATTTTATTATCACTTCAGATAAATAGACCAATGTTTATTCGTCAGTGAGGCTAAACTAAACCCATTTATAAGAGTTATGTTGCCCACTTTTATAGTTTTATAGTAAGTTCTTTTCTCCATTTACGACATTCATCCATTCATCTGCACATTACTGACCACACAACCGCAACGTGGATCAACATACGGTGCCTTTATCCAGCTCAAAGTCCCGTCTTCTCTCAAGCTACTTTGAAGCACGCGCTGCATGCACAGCACTGCCTTTACATTGTGCTTGCAATTTGCACTAGAAGGAGATTTATCTTGCGCGATGCCAGACTGGAAGCACATTTGGATGCTTCAGAGCAGTTTCTGCATCTGCAGATGACTGTTTGACTTTCAGTCTTGTCCTAACTTGAGGAGAAATGTTGGAGAATATCGCTGCGGAATTCCCATTTGTAGGAAACTACTTTGAGCGTTGTCAAACTTTGTTTAATCGCAACTAAAGGGGTATCTTGTTGCTCTGAAATATTCCACTGGCCATACTTCTTCATAAGATTCCCATTGTCTCTTTGGAGCTTCGCAGGGATTAATGCCGGCTGTTGTCGTACTTTCAAAAACATTCTGCTTACTCATTCGAGTGCTTTTTATAGAAAAAAAAAAGTGCTGTATTCATAATCATATCTTAAGCAGGTTTTCCCTCGGAAACACATAAAAAAAACACAAACCAACAGGAAGCGTTTTGAAGGGGGGGGTGCGGGAGCCGTTTTTAGCTGAAGGGGTCCCAGGCCGGAGTGAGAAGACGAGCTTTTGTCGGCGAAGAAGCGAGAGGGGAAAAGCGCGCCGCACCTTGCAGACACAGTACATTACTTTTTCATCAGCACATGCACTCCCCTAAGCCTGGGTCCACGGGGGTGTGTGTATTGAATCACAAGTGTGGCCCGAGCCGTCTCCCCCCCCCACGCTACCCCCCCCGCACTCTCATAGAGCGGAGGGGCCATAGGTAACTTATATATGCCACAGCCCCACAAGATGCTGTCAAAAACTGCAGACAAATACAAATAAACAGCAGGTGGGAGATGTGCATACATGGCATAAAACAGAGCCAACAACACGCGGCGTGTGGGACCGTGAAAAATACTTCAGAGTCAACCAGCAGGTTTCATTGTGGGGGGGGGGTTGCTGACAGCTTCTCTTCCAGACCTCAAAAACTGTCACAAAGTTTCACTAAATATCGGAGCTTCGGTTAATCACCTCGACAAAAGTTCCTGGATGCACGGGCGGAACGTGCAAACTCCAAACACGCACTTAAACGTGAGCCTCCGCGAAGGGGTGAGTGAAAGGGAAGGCCAAGCAAAGTAAGAGCAGTTTACAAGCCTGAGGAAGGAGACACCCCAAGGTGCTGCGGGAGGCGTCAGATTTACAACTTAAAATGAAAAATAAAACCCACTTTGTGCCCTTGACAAAGTTATCAGTGTGTAATTACCGCTTGCTTTCTCTTTATTACATATCTGGCTTACCCGATAAGTCCCAAGAGGCCGTCTCCCCGTGTGTGACATCAAAGCATAGCTGTTTAAATCTACAATAATAACCTCGTAGGCCAGGTGTGATTATGGGAGGTAATTTGTCGCCCTTTATTTTTGCTGGTTTCCAGCAGCCTGGAGGAATGCTTCCGGAGGAGATATGAGAATGTCCATTATTGCTACTTAAGAGAGTGGAGCAAAGGAGCTGGTGGCAGAGCTGGGGACGCCGAGGAGAAGTCAATCAAGACAGGAAGGATGTTCATTCTCTCTCTCTCTCTCTCTCTCTCTTTCTGGCCCTCTCTCTCTCTCTTCTTCTTTAGTGGGCCATAAAAGCTAACGGGCCCAGAACAGCGCTCACCTCGGAATCGCCCAATTGCTTTTTTCTTTTCTTTTTTTTCTCCCCCCCTTTCTTTTTTTTTTTTTTTTTATTTTACCTCCCTTGTGCCTCCCGTCCCTCAGCTCCTCAGACAAATTGGCATCCTGGACAGAGGTGAGGGTCATAAATAAGGAAAACCGTGGTCATTGTCACGAGCGCGTGCCCGCGCGCTCCCCCCCCCCTCCCTCCACGTGCGTGCACACGCCTCCGGGACACCGCGCGCGCCTTGCTCGGCCGAGCGCGCACACACGCACACACAATCGAGCGCTTCGGCCGAGGTCCTCCCCGCAAACGGCCATCATTCTTTTTCCCTTTTTTACCCCCCTTCCCCCTCGCCCCATTACCACAGGTGGGGGAGAGAGAGAGAGAGGAAACACGAGCAAAAACTTCTAAAAATACAGTCCTACCGAGCAGTCGGTGCCACCGCAGAGGTTAAACAATCCGAGAGCTGCAGGCAATCATTCAATTTAAAACGCACCGGGAGCCCTTGGGGCGCGAGGGGAGCAGGACGCATAAAGAAATTTAACAACTCAATGTTTTACGGCCCACGAAAATGAGATCTGAGTACGGGAGGAGCAGTGTGTGTGTGTGTGTGGGTGGGTGTTTTTTGTGTGTGTGTGTGTTGTACGTGTGCGAGTGCGCTTCGTACACACGGGGATAAACTCGCCAGGTGGAAAGGAAGAGGAAAAAAGAAAAAAAACATTTGAAAAGAGGTCAGCCAGTGAGTGTTGAGTTGAGCTCATGACCCCGTCCCCAGGACTACAGAACACCACCGCCACAGCCAGCCGCCGCCGCCGCCACCGCCGCCACCGGAGGGACAGGGGACAACAAATCAAATGGAGCAGCGCTGGCTGCTCTGTCACACCACCCTCTGCTCACAGTTTCTGACACACACACACACACACACACACACACACACACACACACACACCGGTTATTTCTTTCTCCTTTTGCTTCTTTTTTTAAATATTTAAGCACTTGGGAAGTTTCCTTTTTGATGGGACATTCATTTGACATGCAGAGAGGCCACATTTGCCTCAAAAAGGACTCAATTGAAAGGAGTTTTATTCCTTGACGATCTATTACGAACTTTCCCTTCCATCAAGATATTGTTTTTCAAAGTTATTTCACAAAATTGCTGCTTTGTCATTCTAAATTTGAGACAGTTTTAGCCCTCAAAATCCTCCTGAAAACCAAGTAATGTGATTACTTTTACTTTCAGCCTTCGGCCACCCGTCTGGCGGAGTTTAATAAAAGGATCGACACTCCTCACTTCAAGCGACAGAAAGCAACACTGATGAGAATCGGCCGGCGATTCGACCCGCGACGGGTTCGGGAGGGGGGAGGAAGAAAAGAGCGCAATCAGAAAAGTGAAAGGAACGAGACAAGACAGCCAGTGACAGACAATAAAAACAGACACTCAGGAAGAAGAAAATGAGCCGAGACAGGCTGATAAAGGCAACGCCGAGGAAAAAAGACAATGATACATACAGATCAAGACAGGTGGGACGAGTTGAAACCCGGACACGCCGACGGACGGACAGGCGGCCGGGAAGGCGGACGGTTTTGTCAAGCTTTGGGGAGGACACGGCGCGGCCCGCGCTGGAAACAGCAGCGTGTCACATGCGATGAAGGCAAGCGCCCAAGACGAACTGTATTTTTAACGACTTAAGAGGACAGTAGGTAGAGTGAGGGTGAGGATTAGTTCAGGGTGAAGGAAACAGAGAGCCGGAGACAGCGGGAGGTCCCGGCAAAATATTCCCATTCATTTTTTACTGCCGCTTCCTTTTCAGTCGAGTGAAATGCGGAGACGCGGTTTTTCGCTTTTCGAAAGTTCACTGCTCCTCCACTTTTATTCAATATAGATAACCTGTTTTCTCTTTGGAAACAAAAACAGAACGCAGATGAAACAACCCGGTTCGACTTTGGCTCAGGCTTGAAACTATTCAGATTTCAGAAAAATGGAAATAGAGAGTTTTGCGCAGCGCGGTCTTGAGTGATGAAACAATTTCTTCCCCACAAAGTTGTACTGATGCACAGTTACCGAATCTGTTTGCTTGATATGAAGCAAGATATCCAAGTGATGTCCCTCTTCCTGCCGTCGAAATCTAAGCACTCCTCTCCTGAATCCTCTCTCTCTTTATTTACAATCGACTTGCTTCTGAAACTCTCAGGATTGTGCTCCTTCAGTCGTCCATCAGTGTTTGGCTCTGCTGTGATGTTTAGGCAACGCAGAGGTTGGGAAGAGGATCTGTCGCCTTTTTTTTCTCAGAGGCACTTCCAGGAAGAAGTGTTTGGGAAGCGCCGGGCGAGAGTTCTCTTCCAAAAGTCCTCCTTGCCTCCTCGCTCGTTTAATTCCGCCCCCCCCCCCAGCCTCAATGCCAACTCATTCCTCATTCATTGTACTCCTCTTATACCCTTCAGTCACACCTGTTTAAAAATACTTCCATCCACTGATCACACTTTCTTCCGTTTTATTACCACTTCTCTCCGCTTTATTCCGCTCTCTCCTCAGCCTTCCAACCGTCCCCCTTCTCTGCTCTCCATAAACTTCTCCTCCTCCCTCCACCTCTCTCTCTCTCTCCCCCTCTGCCTCCCCCCCTTCCATCCTCAGCCCTGGCAGTGTCGTCCTGGCAGAGGGCCTGAGTGTGGGCCTGTTTCCTCAGCAGGCAGCCGACCGCTGCATGCCCGCATTGTGAGCGGGGGAAATGTGCTCCATTGTGTCTGCCGCGGCGCTCGCCCCTCCATGTGGAAGTGGTCTGAATGCAGGCTCGTTAACCAATCAATAGAGCAGACGTGTCTAAAACCTCGTCCTTGAAACCCCTCTCCGCTTTTGTTCCATGCATGACAAATGAGCTAAGTGGAGGAAAAACATCCCGTCGTGCGCTTTCCCTTCCTTCCTCCCTCCCTTCTGTCCTTCCTTCCACGTGCACGTCTCACCTTGTTTCACCGAAATTCTGTAATCACTCCCTCGCCCAAAAAGCAATCCGACAAACCTGATTACAGCGTTGCAGCGAATCAGACTGGGTTGGTTCTCTTCGGGATGAATCATCCAATGGAATATAGGCTCAAATGAAACCCACACGCCCGCTGATATGGAACATATGCTTGACTGGCGAATAGTGGAGAGCGGCGGTGGCACAGGAAGGGAAATGAGTCATCCTCAAGCAGATGAATGGCTCCAAAAGTGGCCTAATAGAGTTCTCTGATGTGTACATCAGGTGAATTATCCCTTTTAACCTGTAGCAGGGTGTCAGCCACATTCTGATTCATTCCTGAACACGGCGGGAGGGGGACAGAAGATCATTCTCATGTTAATTGCAGTAGTTCTGTTTTGAGGGGATTCGACTTACACACTCAACGGCGACCGGCCTGTTCTTGGAGACACTTTGCACACCCAATCTTATACACTCTTGGAGCGTGAATGTAGACGTGCCACATGGAAACAACGTGGAGTAAAACAATGAAAGAAATGACCATTAAAAACAACAGCACATTTGTTTCAAGAAGGACGTCTGTGTTGCCCCGTGTCGCTGCTCATGTGGTGTGAACGGAGCTGCTTTTGTACTGGACATACTTCAGCGTCCTTCAGCGTCGAGACTTTAATAGGATTCTAACACGGTCCCCGTTTCTCTCAGCTCAGATGTTATTTTTAACTTGTTTGTTGTTGTTTTTTCTGTATTTGTATTTTTCTACTTTGCATTCACATAATTTGCTCTTGAGCTTCGTGCTTTGTGTGTTTTGCTGCGGTGCATCGGGTTCCCCCGCAGGAGCGAATCAACTGCGAGTACTGCATCGAACCTCTAACACCTGATTCAGTAATAATAATAACAGTAATAATAATAAAAAAGAGGGAAGGAATGGGGGGGAAAAAAGGCGGCTGATTTTGGCCCAAACACACACACACACAAAAAAAAAGTTGAGCAATCAGAAGATGAAGATCAAGTAGACGGGGGTCCGCGGCGGACAAAGGGAATGGTATCAGTGGTGTGAAATCCTGATGACACAGACTTAAAAGTGGTTCAGTGCCAGTGTCCGATTTACTCCCTGGCATCAAATCAATCCAATCACTCGCTGAGACGTCTAGACAAACTCTAATCACTTACAATTCAGAGCAATCACTTTCAGCCCGGGATGCGTTTGCATTGGCGATACGGCGGGCCGCCTCCCTCCCTCCCCCCCCCCCCCCTTTTCCGGGGCGACAGCGTCGCCGCCATCCAGGCGGCAATTACGGCCCGCACAACAGCTCGGAAGCGCGTGACAGTGATGCGCCGATCATGTGACGGTAAGTCGCCCGACGCCACCAATAATTAGACAGTTTGAGTCGAAAACCGCGCGGCTCGAGGCAACGCCGGCCTGTCAATATCAATAACGCTCAGCTGACGCTCGGAGTTGCGCCGCTTAAAAAGTGCACAATAGAGGAGTAAATATCTAGCGGATGGTCGACACTCAAGCCGGGGGGGGAAAGCCATTGAAGGGATAAGTTGGTACGGAGGGACTGATTTTCCCTCTCGGAGTTTCCGACCGGTTTCGACGCTGACAGCTTTTGTCACTCATCGACGGATAAAAATAAAAATGAAAGAGGAAGCGAGGAAGCAGGCTGGAAGAGACTGAAGTGGAGAGGAAGAGGAACGGGTTGAGTGAGTGAGTGAGTGAGGGGGGGGGGGGGGCAGAAGACCCACGCTCGGCTGTCTCAAGTGTTACCTGTGTTTCACCTCTAATCCTTCCCCATCCTATTTCGGCGAAGGAACGACGCCGTTTACCGGGAGAACTCCCCCACCCCCCTCCGACGATCGAGGCGGTGAGGGGCCTCCCCGGGCTCCGCATTTGTCAAAACCCGCATGCAGGCCTCAGAAACCAGGCGCCCCCCTCCCCAAAGAGAAAACAAAAAACAACCACCTTTTTGTCAAGCAGCCAGCATTTCTCACTCTGCTGTTGTTGTGTCTCGGTCTCACCTAAGGCCATTAAACTCACAAAAGAATAAATTACATTAATTGCCAGTCTCGATGAGAACAGCTGGGCTGAGGTGCAGAACAACAACGATAAAACGAATTACAAGGAAATAAACCCGCGGTAGGAGAAGCCGATCTCCTGAATTTCTTTGGCTGCTGCCGTTGGTGGCGGCGGCGGTGGCGGAGGGGGCGTTTTCCAAACAAAATAGCTGCACGCTTCGCGCGGCATGACGCGTTTGCTTCTCGCCGTATCCGTCTCTCCGACGCGTCCGCGCTGGCCCGCTTCGCTCTGACACCTCGCCGCCGTTCCGGCCCGGGCGCATGGCAAATGAGGGGCTGGCGAAACCGCACACCTGCGCGACGCCGTGAGAGGGGCGCGGCGCCTTGACTAATGCCCCCCCTCCTCCTCCCCCCCCCCTTCTTTTCCATCTGTCTCTGGCCCCTGCAAGCCCGTTCCGTTCCCTCTCCCATCCGACCGCTCGCTCGCTCCGTCTCGCGTCTCCTCTCCGGCGCGTTTGTGCCTTTTGTCTGCGGCCGCCCCGAGCTCCTGGCTGAGACGCAGCTCTCCAGAGGAGCTCGTTAGAAGGTGTGAGCTTAACCCCTGATTGATTTCTGAGCATGACACAGTGAGAGAGCAGAGCAGTAGCGCAAACACCCCCACCCCCCCTTCAGATGATTCTCCGTGCGTGTGTGAGGTACAGAGAGAAAGAGTTGAGGGTTAGAGGGGGGATCGGGAACAAGAAAGTGGAGGGAGGGAGCGGTGGAGGGGGGGGGGGGGGGGGGGGCAGCCAGCGTGGACGGTAACCGACTATGCCCGCTCTCTTTCTTCTCATGTGCGCTTATATTTTGTTGTTGTTTTTCCCGCGCGCGTTCTTTCGCTGTGCAATGAACTGAGGAGTGGCTAACTCGCTCCAATTTGTCAAGAGCTCGCTGACTGTTGTTTGGGCTGCGGTTGGGGGTGAGGAGGCCGCAGCCGCTGATGCCAGCCGTCCAATAGCGGAGTGATTACTGGGCACTGGGCCGTGCTGAGCCGGGGCCGGGGCGTCAAAACGCGCCGTCGCACTCGGCTGGACAGCGCTGGTATGAAGATATGTGCTCGGGACCGGAATGCTCACAAAGTGTTTTCGCCGAATGCGGAGAAACAACACAACAGTGATCATTTGCTTGATCCCTGCCTGGAGAAACAAGGTGACTCCAGGCACCGACGGGCAGCGGTTGGAGAAAGGGGGGCGGAGCGACCACAGGGGGAAGAAACTACATCGCGAACGCCACGAGTTCAAGTGTCGCTCGATCCGTGACACGATCTTATCATTAGTGCGTTTTCGATGCGAAATTAAAATTGCGCGATTTAATATCGCGATTATCGTCGAATCTTTGCCTTTTTTTCTCCCCCAACGAGACGAATACGGTGAGCGTCTTGTGTTGCAGGATATTAGATTGTTTCAAGGTGACAGTTCTGGAAAGGCCTCGGGAAGATATGAGAGTATTTTTAATCCAAAGTAGATGTATCTCAAATGCGATCACACGCGTGTCGTACTTCGAAGTCGGTACGAACCAGAGAGACCTCAGAAGAAAGTTCCCTGGCGCCTCTGTTCTGGGTGGCAGCGACTTCCCCTCCGAGTTAGTTTACGTGAAAGACTTTTGGTGGGGCGGAGAGAAGAATGTGACTACATATCATAGGCGTGACAAGTTACAGTACATGCATCTCACTTCATGTACTCAGGCTAATGGAAAATTGGACAGCATCATTTACACCCCGAGAACAACCTTGCTGTCTCCTGCTAATGGCTGAGTTAAAGCGAGTGACAATCCATATTTCCTGCGAGGCCCTCTTACGAAAATCGTGCGCCTTTTCCTCTCCTCTTCTTACATCACCATGTAAACAACCCTATATCAGTTCCGTGTAGTAATTCTTGCCCTCCCCCCCCCATGTCTGCATATGATTATTGATTCCATAAAAAGAGGCCCCTCAATGGCATCAAGGCGTTCCGATTTGCATTTCTATTCTCACCGCGATGGTTCTTCTAAAGCAATGAAACCTCTCACTTGCCCAGGGACGAGAGGAAAGGGGAGGGGAGAAACGGGAGAGCGTTTTTGATAAGGCTGTCGTCATTCATTTCAATTTCCTTATCGGGCCTAAGTACCTTTTATGAATTGGCCCTTTAAAGTACACAAATTAGAGCCATCGGTTATGCAAGTGTGAGAAACAAGGAAGACGGAGGCGGTGGCGGCGGGGGGGGCGGGGGGGATGTCAGCGAGGCGGCGAGCAGCGCGGGAGTCGCGGGGAGAAAAAGAGAGAGGATGAAAACGAGAGCAAGAAAGACAGTGTTAATGAGCGTGCGAGACAGTGAGACCACTGTGTGGGCAGACCTAAAGAAATGTCTCTAATGCGTGATTCCACGGGGAGCAGTCAGTGTACGCTTCTTATCATTTTATAATGATGATTACTCAGGGTCTGTGCGATGAGCACCCACTCAGGGGCCATACCAACACGCACACACACGCACACACACACACTCCTGCACGCACATAAAAAGTGCAAAGTCAAGAAAACATGGCAGGTTATAAAATATACACTGAAGAAAAATTACAAGACATTCAATTGCAGAGATTATGTGTTTGCTCCCTAATAAGTGTGATAAAAGAAGTGGGGGAGGGAAAAAAAAACTCATGCATTTAAATATGCTTCTTAGCCTGTATGTTTCCCCAGTCTCTGTGTCAATGTGACTCCGGCAGGAGACGCACCCAAACAATACTTCTATACCAAGTACTGTTTGTTTGCTTTACATATGAATAGCCCACTTTATTTCTGGAAGTACACCAATCACTTTTGGTCCATTAAATTCTAATTAGTAGAGATAGAGCCTAAAGCCTCACGGAGAGAGATAATATTGTAGAGGCTGGGAGAGAGCGGAGAGGGAGAGACAGACAGAGGGGGGACGCTCGCAAGACTGACAGAGTCTCAACAATGCCACATAATGGAGAAGGCCTCTGAGCTACTTTTGGGAACATTAACCCCCTCAATTCTTCAGGCCCATTAACTCACACCTCCTCATTTGCAACAAAGCGTCTGAATTCATTTCGGCTTCTTGAAAACTCGGGTCTTAATCACACAGTTACTGCCAGAGAAGAAGAAGAAGAAAAAAAAAAGGTACGAATCACTGTCGTGGGGCTTAAAATCAGTAATTGACTCCAGTAATTTCTCATTACCTCAGAGAGGAGAGGTGAGGAGTCTTGTGGAAAAACACACAGGACCTTCTCAGTGTGAGGCGAGGGGGGGCTCAACACAATCCCACCCATGCTACTCATTAACCAAGAGAGACCACAGCTCTGCAGAGTCTCTCTTCTTTGGATGTTACGAAAAAAGTGTTGTTCAACAGCAACAAGTTACTCTGCTGCGATGATTGTTTAACTCATCCACTCAGCCATCTCACCAGCGGTACCGTGTGCCATGACGGACTGGGACATAAACACAAACAAATAAACGCGGAGTCCAACAGAAGAAGGATGAACGTCCAAAGTCAGTTGTGAGGATGCCGCGGGAGCGCCCGGTGCGTCGGAGATCACTGCCTTGTCGTTTTGACCTGAGGGTATCTGATGCCGCAGGTGAGCTGGGACCCCCGAGCGGTTGTCTTCAAACTTCAAACTTGTAAAAAGTCCCCAAATCGAAGACAAAAACCCTCCCAGTCACTTTTGGAATAAACAGGCTGCCCGTTAAAACTCATTTGAGGGTTTTTTTTCCCCCTTTTCTTTTACAATTCATTGTTTTCCACAGTTTGTTTTGCTCTAATACAATAATTAAATCAGGTCTGTTTAACAGTGTTTATGATTCCGTTGTTTCTGTAATTTGTTTGCTGAACCCTACAGCTTATCAATTAATTTTAAAAAGTATTGTGAGCCCTGATCTGTGATGAAGTGGCCGCCAGCTATTGTACACAGGATATAATAGGAGCTTTCTTTCTCTATCACCACTTTTGTTGGCAAAGAAAATCTTTTTTTTGCGTCTTGCTCAATTACTTTTCAGGCAATAATTCAGTTAGAGGGATTATTTGATATCTTTTAAACGAGGCAGAGATATATATTTATAATTACGTCTCTTTCTGTATAGGAATAAGTTTCAAACAGAATGACAACACAAAGATGCAACTTGTAGTCGATCGAGAACCGTCATCGCCTGAAAAAAGGAGCTTTTCTGCTGGATGAAATCATCGCGGCGCGGCGCTCCGTGTGATCTGAATGCTGTTGACGGGGGAACCAATCGTCCATTGATCTGACACAGCTATAAAGCAGCCCCAGACACCGGCAGGCCAGGCTTGTGGGAGTTGGTGCTGCGCGTGCCAAAGAGCAGTGCTGATTAATGCACCGATAATCTGGTCCATAAATAGACACGCCGGTCTCTGTTTTGTATTTTATGTATCTGCCTTTACTGCAGCAATAACTGTTGGAGGGCTGTATTTCACGGCCGTTCAGCCGCCAAACTTCCCTCACTTACACTCCGTCTCCCTTTCTTGTTCACTTACTCTCTTCCTCTCTGGCCCAACTCCACTCTGATGAAGAGTGAAGGAGCATGTTGTCTGAAACTTGCTGGCAAGTGGTGAGAATACGGAAAAAGACTGAGAGGAAGAGGCAGCTTTCGCAATACATCAAGCTCCTCTGCTCCCCAACACCTACAGTTCACCGATACCTATGGGGTCGTTCTCATCATGAGCCGCTGATAAACACGGAGAAGGGGGGGGGGGAGAAAAAAGAGGAAAAAAAAGACGGTCGGATTAAGGAGGAGCCGGCTGGAAAAGGGAGGGGGGGGCCCGGCCCGGCCCGCCCGCCCCTCGTGCGAGAGAAGACGACTCGCCAAACCAATAACACGGGTCACCGGTTCCCGGGCCAAACCGCGTCGTGATAGAGCGCCGGGATGCCAGGGCTCAGCCGAGAGCGAAGGTGACAAAGGAGGAAAAGCTTTTACCACATCAGCAGCAGAAACATTTGTTACTCCCCACAAAGGGAACATGGCAGCTACCCCCACCTCCCCACCCACCCACCCCCTTAGTCCCGATCCCCATCTGACTGGAGACATAGCTGTGGGGCAGCGTCACTCGGCCGGACCCCGCCAAGACCCGGTGCGCCTCCCACAGTAGCATTCTCGTGTGAATAAATAACTGCGATAATGCCACCAATGCTTAATGGGAGATGGTGGGTTGCCAGGTCACAAAACGCCCCAACCCTGACAAGTATAGGAGAAAAAAACCACAAGACAGACAGATATTTGGAAACTTATTAACTGCAAATGAAAAACGAGGCCAAAGGCCAAAGCTGGCTTGCTTTAGTCATCAAGGTCCGCCAGCAAATGATTTCAATAGTTCTATAACGTTTTGTTTTTGTTTTTTTTTTATCTTTAAGCTTCACAGCAAAAACACACCAATAAACAATGCCCTTTATCCTCATTTTAGAGAGCACAATACTCAATCCCACCCATTTGCGCTGCTTATGAATATTCTAATTTAAAAAGGCATGAAAACATCCTTTCGGTGGCCGTTGGCAGTGCGGCAGTGATTGTGTGCCAGCAGAAAAAACGCGGCTAAACAACAGCGGCAACCTCTGCATGATCTCCCAACTTGACCGCTGTTTTAATTACAAAATTATAATTACGGTTAGTGGGATAAATGTGTCTACTGGGCTTCTAACTTGCCGGGGATAAAAAAAAAAGAAACAACAAAAAAAAACAAAACAATGAGCTTTGATATTCGCAACTTTATTTTGTAAGGGCAGAGGAAAGAGTTTGAAATAGGGCCCCGGAGCAATAGTTAATTTACTGTATCCAGAGATATTGCCTTAATTTATTGATACCAGTTTGTTTTCGATTTGAGGTGAAGTGCTTCGCAGAGTGTTACTGAAGGGAGGCGGGGGAGGATGTGGGGTGGGGTGGGGGTGGGGGGGGATTTTTCAATTATGTTGCTCAGGAAAAAAAAAAAAAAGAGAGAGAGAGAGAGAGAGAGAGGCAGCGACAGGAGCCTTTCTGTGCACAAAGCTGCCCTGTGACTTGATGAATGGCCAGCCTTTAATGTTATGGGGGATTAAAGATAACTTCTGAACGATCAGCAGGCCAACATATAGGCAGCTCCTCTTTCACCGGCATAATAAGTTCTCAGCTGCCACTGGTTTAATTACCTCCTTTTAAAACTCAATCCACGTGGACCCCTCTTTAAAAAAAATAAGATGGCAGTAGGATTAAGTTGAGGGGGGCAGTGGGGGTCAGGTATTCCATTGATTACAAGCTACCATTAAAGATCAAGAGAGGAGGCACTTAGAGACATCCATCAGGGTAAGATTGAAGCAGCCGTAATGATCTTCCTGTACGCCATAAATAAAACTGATGTGTTGCTTCCATCTCGGCCACACCGCTCTGGGTTTGTTATGAGGCGGCTCGGCCCCTCCTCCATCCAGGCAAGGCCCCGGGGAGCACCCACCCCGAACCCACCCACCCTCCCTCCCTCCCTCCCTCCTCCCGCCGCCTCCTCTTTCCTGCCACCCACCTGTGCCGCTGAGCAACTTTGCAAGAAATCCATCAGGACCGCGTAAAGGATGAACGGATCATGTTTGCTACCCACCCCCCCTCCTCCATCCCCACCCCCCGGGGGAGAGGGGGGTCACTGGCGCTATGAGTCACTGCTGTCATATGAAAAACACGGCGGAGGCGTGTTTAGACTGCCCGATGAGCATCCGGGATGCCCGTTTATACGGCTGCCAGGCGCCGAACGCTGGGCGACGCGGAGACAACAAAACACGGAAGCGGCCAATAAACTACACTCGACGTGCAAAGGAAAGGAGTCACAGCCTACGTCTGTTGCAGCGCTCTGAGTCACCGGTTCGACACACTTCTGCAAAACCAAGCCAGAAAACTACCTGATTGAAGCTAAAAGCCGACCCACGACCAGCATGAGGGACCATATGTTTCGGTTCCGCAGCTCAACAGGAGGATCCCAGTCGGCAGGGAGTCCCGCAGGGGGACCCCCGCGCCTCCACCTCCGTCCCGCGCCCCCCCTGTGTTGTTATCACTGCCTTCTGCTGGGTGGTCCCCCCCCTCGGTTTTGAAGAAAATGAAAGGAAGACTCGTGTAGCGGTCGGGGATCTTCATTGGCTGGTGATGAAGGATGGCGGCGAACCAAACGGCCGCCTGCTGCCACTCACTGAGGGAGGGGTCAAGGAAAGGGGGCGGCTGTACCTGAAGGTTGGAGACATTCTATGTACCACATGTCGACAGAGAAAAACGTGGAAGCATGAAGATATTTCCAGCACATTGGTGGACAGTCACGACTACAGAACGTGTTCTATAGGCTTTGATAGTGCCCACAAAAGCTAATGATGCTCCGTCCCCGATTCCCAACACAGCGAGCAAGTAATTCACTGTTCTTTCTTCAGAAAGGCCTGTGAGCCTCATTGTTCAACAAAGCTGTGCATCAGTGCCCGAGGTGGTGGCATGTTTTTGTTATGTTGTAGCACAAGAAAGCAAGCGGGGCGGGAAACAGGAGGAACAACGGGGAGGTGAAATCATGGGCAGGTTCCTGCCGCCCCGACAGGGAACGAACTGAGGAGAGGAATCCCAGAGGGATTCCTGCTACAGCAGCTGACCCACTGCTGGTGTAGCTGCAGGGCGTCCTCGCAATATGCCCCCTACTGGCAGAAGGTAAGAGCGGGTCACGGCGCTCATTACGACAGGAACATGCGAAAGCAGATGAGAATAAAAACCTTTGAGATCTACAGTTGATATACACGCGCAACAATACAAGTTCTCCACTCAGAGCTATCACCGTTTGTGTCTGCGGACTCTTTCTGCACAAATGTTGCTGAATTAAGCAGCCAGCGTTCACAACTACAAGAAAATTGCCGGGAACAAGATGAAGAGCCTCTTTTCTACGAAAACAAGATGAGAGGCTAAATAACAAAGGACGTATTAGAAAGTAATAAAAAAAACAAACATGAACCTTTTCTTCCTCAGAAGCAAATCACTTGATTTGCTCGCCACCAAATTGGAATAATAAACAACAAATAACCTACTCTCTCATATTTTCCGACAGCAGCAATTACCCAAAACACACGCTTGTTTTGTTTTTTCTTTACATTTTTTTTCAAAGCAGAGTTGGTGTAACGCCGTCAGTTTGGGGTTGCCCCCCACCCCCCTTCGTACACCCCCCCCCTGACAACATGAGGCTGGCTGCAGGATGCAGGCTAAGACTGCTGCTACTCTTGGCTGGGACTAACCCAGAAAAAGGCAGGCAGGCAGGCAGGAAAGCAGGCTGGCTGCTGGAGATTGGGTCTGGCAGAAAGCAGGTCACACATACATCAGAGACCAACGCCGCGCATTGCCTGTTACAGCTTAATATCCATAGAAGCCAGAGCCAGGACATACACACCACCACAGACAGACAGCGGGAGCCAGGCATCGAGCGGGGAGGGCGGGGGGTGGGGGAGGGAGATAGAGAGAGATGGAGGGAAAAGTTGACAAGGGAAACAGACAACTGCACGGAAAGAGGGACAGAAAATGAGAGTATAAAACAGAGCTCCCAGAAACGGAGCGAGTGAATGAGCAAGAGAGGGAGGGTGGGAGGGAGGGAGGGAGGGAGGAGCGAGCTGAGATGATGGGTTTTGGCAGAGGTGCGGTTGATACGAGAGGGGGAGTGAAAGAGCAGGCGAGGCAGTTAAAAAGACAGAAGTAAAGGGACGGAGAGGAAAGTAGATAAAAAAAAAATGAAGAAGAAGATGATGGAGAGTGACCAAACGCGGCCCGTAAAAGAGGCCGGGGCGAGGGTCGGGTTCAGTAAAACCGAAAGGTTAATGAAAAGAGCGAAGACGTCTTCAAAACGGCCCACCGATACATATTTAATCACTCGGGTTGGAGGAACAGAGGTTCGATGAAGCCCCCCGCATTTCGGGGTGGTTGTCGCCTCATAATTACTGCGAGTTGTTAAATAAGACAGGAGCCGTAACACAAACAAATGCGTCTCCGCACACGCCGTCGCCCTGCCGTGCCTAAAAAGACATAAATTGGCTGCAGCTAACCGTCGCCAGGTTACACGACGTTTCATTGTGCTGTGAAAAGAAAAGTAAGGAAAAGGTGCAGTAAGTGAAAGAAAACAAAGGGACAACTAAGGGAAGACTGTAAAAAGCGCTGACAGGCTCTATTGCTGGAGTGGAGCTCGTGAAGGGGGTAGAGGAGAAAGCGAGGGAGCGAACGGCAAGAGAGAAAAGAAGGGAGAGATAGCGGCGAGTGTTTGATAAAGAGGGAGGGAAAAAACACAAGCCAAGCTCCCGTAGGAGGAATGCACAATAGTGCAATAAGCCCTGTGATATAATGGCCTTTTTTGCTGTATCAAGCCCATTCTCCTCATCTTTGGCAACTCTCATCAAATCAGCACCGCGCTACCTCAGGTGGTGCTTTAATTACTCCATCTACAGACCGAGCGGCAGACAGAGTTATTAGCATCCGACTCGCATGCAAAGAGCGTCTGACGGGAGCCGAGGTGGAGGCGGTCCACCGATGAAAGGGTGAAAAAGTATCAGCTTCTATTTTGATGATCGATAAACGTTTGGGAGATTCGTTTGTTACAGACCATGGGGGGGGTCGAGGTGATGCTGACTGCTAAATGTTGCAGGGAATGAAAATGAGCTGGTTGACATGCCCACCAGTGTTCACGTGCGAGTCCCAGACAACACGGCTTTTAATTTGCTTTGCTTGCATCAATTTGTGTAAACACGGAAATCAAATGAAATTTATTTCTCGGCGGAGGAACACAAACATGTCCGTCGTGGGGGGCGCGTCTTCCTGCCTCAGAGTCATGTTGTTGTTTGTCGCCATTAGACTGCTGGGGGGGGGGGGGGGGGGGGGGCGGGGGGGG
>JASSRZ010000060.1:5498987-5511955 GCA_032164315.1 Malacoctenus gilli
GATTTGATCCTGAAAGACAAGTTTTTTCCTGATTTCCTCAAGTAGTTCTGAATTTTGCGATACAAATTGCAATTTTTCTAAGTCTCAAATACTACAAGCATAAATATTCAGCTTAAAAGTGCAGCTACAAATTCATTACGGCCACTTTGCTATCAATTAAAGATGCAACGGGAGCGATTAGAATGAAAATGCATCATTTATTTGGTTCGGGGCAGCTCCACGTTAAAAGGAAGGATTTCTAAAGAGCCCTGGTGTGAGCATTGTAAGGTGCTATCTGATAATGGGCTCGCCGTGACTCAAGTAAGGGGACCATCAGTATCAGACTGGTCAGACAGCATGATCAGATTGCACGCTCGCTGGACGGCTTGGGAGCAAAGTGAATGGAGACAGCACCATCTTGTTTTTCTCATTAGACGCTATCAGGTAGTATCAGCTGACAGAACAGGCGACGGCAACATAACCTCCAGACTTCGGATGGCTGGGCTTCCCATCGGCGCCCGGGGCGAACCTTCTGACCTCGCCGTTACGGTCACCGGAGCTTTGTTTACCAGAATGCTTACTCGTCCACAGAGAGGGGGGGGGGGTTGCTCGTGGATGTTGCGCGGCGGTTGCTGGGTCTTTATCAGGATGGGCGATCTCGCGCTAGTGTACGAGACAAACAAGTGGAACTGCTGATGAGCTCCATCAGCATGTGGGCGTGCAGTGGAGCTGTTCTGCGAAAGGAACCCGCGAACGGCATCCACGAGCACTTGTGCTCTGCGGTGGCTTTTCAAAACAAAGTTCGCAAAGTTTACTACATCTCCCACCCCTCACCCCCCCCCGCTGTCCTAACCCCTCCAACAGATTAAACAAGTGTCAGCTCCTGATCTACTGTTGCCTTCAGTCAAAAATATTGAAGTGCTGTGGCCTGCTATCTCGGTGGGATGATACAACACCGTAAATCTGTTTCATGATTGTATTGAGACTGTTAGCCGACTTCTGAGCGTCGCGCGCAGCTGTGTAATAGCAACGGTATTTCAAAAGTGGAAGATCCACGCGTAAAGGCGCTGCATCTACCGACGCCGCCTCGGAGCCAGGATGTTGACAGGGAGGCAAGGGGGCTCGGCGGATGCTCTGGGGTGTGCGGGTTGCCAAATATTAGATTACATCACGGTATCAGAGGGTTCGAAAAAGCCTCGGCGATGAAGTGAGGAGCAATATAAAGCTGCGCACTGGTTCTATTTTGAAAGCAGAACTTTGAGAGGTGTTCATGTCCTGGACAAACCTGACACATGCACAGGGGTAACGTGCAAACATCCCTGAGCCTGGAGAGTTTCCCGAAGGTACCGTACCACCGCACCACTGCGGCGTCCAACATTTCCAGATATTACATTCGAAAAGAAACAAGAAAAGCACTTTCTGAACCCTCGAAAATTAAGTTTGCATGAACTGCGGGAACCTATAATGAAGGTGTAATGAGGTGTATATTGATACGGCACTTCGGAAAATAACTCAAGAACTTTATGGCAGAGCTTCAGCTGGTACAAAATAGAAGGACCACAGGGGTCACATGACTATATCCTTTTTCATGCTGCATTTATATTTCAAAAATATGATCACAGTCATCCGAGAAAAAGGCCGACACACTGCAAAAACTGGCAAGCTGGTAGCATAGTCGAACCAAAGTGAAACTCAACTTTTTGACTCATCAGTTCAACACAAAGCGCTCAGCAGGCCAAACTAAAGCACTTGTGATTCGAAGGCGTTTTGGTATTTCCAACTCACTGGCATAAACTTCTCTTAAAATGTTCACAGATCGCCTCCATCTATTCAGTGCTGCCACTGTGTTCATGTTTGGAGCGAGGCAGATTGGATTGACATTAGTAGATATTGCTGTTGTGGCCATGTCAATAACCTTTCAGCCTGTGAGCGGGAGCTACGGGAACCTTTCCATTCCCTGATCTAATTAGCTGTCGACTAAGCTAACTCAACCCGGGCAATCCCCGCGGCCGCTCCAGCCGCCAACAGCAGCCGGCCGGGCAGAGGCCAGAAGGTGAGCTGCCACCTAAACTTTGTCTATTGATTACAGCTGATCCCCCCGGAGCCTGTGACGGATTCGGTTCCACCTTCCCTTCGAGACTCACATGCATATTGTAAATGCATAAGCGCAGGAATGACAGTGTGGGAACGGCGCGTTCAAAGGTTCGGCGGAGCCGCAGCGGGGGCCGGACGGATCCATCATGTGGATCAGCCAATGATTTGGTTCTCACAGTCAAGAGAGGGGCGGAAACATCGGGGCGCGGGGTCTACGACTCGAGGGTGAAACAACTATCACTGCATGATGATGATGCACTCAAATTTTTCGAGCTCAGAAGTGAGACGTAGTTAAAGCCGCGGGCTGCCAACAGGAGCAAACATAAGTCCAAACACTGTGAATCCCAGTTTTAATCTTTTTTTTTTCCCCTTTGGAGAACTTCACAAACGCCGCCTCGACAGTCCTCCGTGTCAGCAGTTAATTAGCAATGAACACACACAGTCTGCCCAGAGACAGATGAGAGCACATCAAAGGGGGCAGTCCAACAAAATGGTTACTCTGGTGTCCATGTGTTTATCCTCCAACTGCAACACCCTGTCAAACTCGATACTACGCGGAGGGCGGTCTGCCACCTCGCAGGCTTTTGACCCTGCTGCGGCCCACCAGCTGTCCACCGCTTTTGGATTCCCTATAGACCCGCTTCCGCCCTCCCCGGAGACCGGGCCACTCTCCCTCTCGCGCCGTCTCCCTCACAAACATCGTCCGCGAATAACTTTCACAACTTCAGGGGAGAGAGTGGACAGTCACCTCTACGACAATGAGGCGTTCGGGCCGCACGTCTTGCTGGTCAGCTACTGTACACGCGGATGTGGGAGAGCAGTTGAGTTTCAACGTCAAAGTGCGGGTTAAGTGCGATAAGCGGAATGAGCATATGCCAGGGGGAAGATAATGACTAAAAATGACTTTCCATCTCCCTTACACAAAGAGAGACAGGTACAGGGGCACAGCTGCTGCGGAAGATTAATGGCGCTGCCAGATGTAGGGACTCTGGAGAGGGTGACCAGCCAATGGTGCTCTTCACCACGCGGCAAGAGGACAAAGCAGCCATCAGAGAAGCACGGGACAGACACAAGCCGAGGTGTGCGCGATGACAGGACGCCGCCGGGGCAGAAAGCAGCCCGGGATGACAAGCTGAAGGTGTGCCGCGGCGCTAATCACGGTACTTTTTGCCTGGCGACGGTACCTTAAAAGCTGCACCCAAATCTCTTCAATACACAATAATCCTTAAATAATGAATCACCTTGTGTTGATGACACCTTGCCAGAAATGGAGAATATATTCGGGGGGAAAAAAAAAAAGATTGACTTCTATTCTACGCCTCATTTCACTAAAGCTCTGAGTCTGAATGTGAAGGAACCTAAGAAAAGCCGAACATTGTCACTTGGGTGAGATCCTCTGCGAGCAAATTTCCGTAAAGAGGCAAAAAATAGACAATCCGCGCCTGCGTTTCCTGCACGAATCACCTCTGACTCACCTCTGGGTCACCCGAGGAAAACGACATGCCATCACAGCTGCGTCGATGCCGCAATTCGTTTTCCCATTTCCTCCCTTATCAAGGTTAAATGGAACAAATCAATCAATCATCTTAGGTGGCGCGAAAGGATGAAGAAGTAGCCTTAAAGTCAGAGAATAAAGGGCTGGGGGAGAAAAAAAAACGAGGCGAGGGAAAGCGCGCATGGATGTCTCAAAGAGACAATTAACTGTGTGGGAAAAGATGAGAAACCTGAAACAAATGCCTCCTGAATGCCCTCTTGCCACAAGTCAGACGCCGGGACACCGGTTCCTTGTTCTCAGTACAGAGAGAGTTTCAATTACATGCAGTTTGCCCTTGGTTGGGCTATTTCAATATTTTATGTTGATACATTACCACTGCAACACGCCTTCATTCATTTTCATTCAGAGGAAGGAGCTTTGAGCAAAAATAGACTCTTTATCAAGCCGCGCTCGGTGTTATATTATTGTGTCTGTCTGGATAGAAAATAGATCATAGAGAAGACAGACTGCCTAATACATAAATGAGAAAATGCACAATTACTTTTCACATGGATTCCTGCAGAGCCAAGAGTGGCATTGAGATTGCTCTCGCATAGCGTCGCGCAGTCTCACTGACATGTCTTGTGAATGTTGGCATGTAATTGGTTCAACCAAACGCATGCAGCGATACATTTAGGGTGTGTTTTCCCCCCACTTTCGCATAATACGGGGTTGCCGACAAAACGCACGCCGTTTGTTACACAGAATCATGGGGAGCGACGTTTACAGTGCACTGGGGACCACTCTGAATGGATATGACATCGTGTAGCGGAGAGGTCATCGCACACACCTGTGCGGCATACAACTTCCTCCGACAATGTGACATTTCCATGCACGGGCCGCATGACAAGGCATGACGGATACGCGAGTGCGGGCCTCCCTGTGACCTTTACATCGCGCTCGGCGATTCGATTCCAAAGTTTCAACGGGCGCGGACCGGGACCAGAGCAAGCATGTCCCACACCAGGCTGGCTCATCCAGTTTCCCACCCAAGATTTCATTAAGCTCCTTAGCAGGGAAGCCAGCGAGATTGATTGGCTGCTGGTATTTATTGGGCACTGATGGCCCAGGTGCCGCCGTGCACAGACATCAAGCTTTTGTTTTTATATCGGCTTTATAGCACAGCTGTTTCTGCTGAGCTAATGCTGTGCACATAATCACTGCAAAGACACTCAAATCATCATCAAAAGCCCCTGAAATGCAAATAAAAACAAAGGGAGAGAAACGAGACTGGGAGCGGCGCGCTCGCGCTGAAGGATCCGAGTGTAGGTCAAGTCGCCTCCGGGGGAGGTTCTTCACGCAGAGTTCGAACTTGTTGGCATCTTCCCGCAACCCTCAAAAGTTTGTGGCTCATAACAGCGATCGGCTCATTAAAAATATTGCACACCGCCCCCCCCACCACGCCGACACCTTGCTCGGGAGCCGCGCGTCCTCTAGAAACATTATTGGAGCGTGCGGCAGGTCCACTGGAGTGCCACTCTAATCATTGTAATGCATCTCTGTTCTTTTAATTAAGGGATAATGTCCAATTTCATGACGTTTATGAGGTTATAACATCCATTAGCCTGCAACAGATGCTGTGGCTGAATAGCTAACTAGCCTCGAGCCGAGCCACGCGGGTCCTCCTCCAGGCCAGCAGAGCCACGCTGTCCAGCCCCTAATGGTGGAAGACAGTCAACTCCGTCTCCCAGCTTGGCGTTTCTGGACACTGGTTTTTTGCCCACTTTTGTCTCCGTCTCCACCACGTCTCGCTGCCTCCCAGCGAAAAACTGGAAGGAGATTTAAAGAGTATAGCTATTGAACTTTAAACAGCTTATAGCCATGGAACATAAAACTGGCATTTAAAATTTGTGATTGCAATTAAACGCAAGTTATTCGCAATGAGAATGTCAAAAGCAGTTCTAATCATTTTTATTGTGCTGCTTAATTATTGCATTGCACTTTTTCCTCACCCGAGCCAAATGCTTTCTGGGTGCATAATTTCAACCTTTAGCTCCTCTTCTCATGCTTATGCCAACAGCAAGATGAGCAGTCTGCTGGCTAGCCCCTCAATTCCAGCAAAATGAGTCTGCCTGAACCTCTCCAACACTCTATATTCTTTGGGCCGACAGCCAGCCCTCCTCTCGCTGGTGACCTCAATTTTCTTATAAATACCTTTCCTACCCATCCCAGTGAAGGGTGAAGGACACAGTCGACTCAAAGCATCAATTGAGATATTATTAGTCTGCTGTGGCACCAAACTATGAAGTATTTACATCCACAGAGGGAGTTGAGAGTGGTCACGTGCTGGGGATGTCCCTGATGCGGGCATTCAACCAAAGACCGAGCTTGTTGATCAGTCGGCCCTCTGAGGGTTGACACAAATCCAGCCCCCAACTTTATTTAAAGCCGCATCTGTCACAGGTTGTTCATCTGTAAACAGATGATCCACATAGACGCGTCCAATGGTTGATTGGGGCCAATCCACCGCACCTCCCCCGGGGCCCCGCTGCCAAACCTCATGTGATGGAGACAGACTGGAATTGGCAACGATGGCGGCAGGTCTCAGGTCTCCGGCTTGGAGGACAAGGGAACGGAGGCGGGGTGGGAAGGGAGATAGACCGCTCGTCCCCAGGGCAGGGTGAGGGTCTGCTGGGCAGCTGTCCGGTAATTAGTGCCCTCCCTCGCGCTTGCCCCCTGGCATCTGTTGGAGCAGCGGCTAACAGTGCATGTGGCCCTCGTCCAGCTCTCAGGACGCAGCTCAGTTAGGACCATTAGGCTTTATTTAATCACACACACCTGCGGTTAAACACACACCTGGTCGAGTTACGTGATGGATGTGGTGAAGTCTGTCCATCTGAATTAGAGAGCGGACTTGTGAAATTTCGAGTCGCAACAGGAAAGAAAACACAGCAGCGAGTGCAAAACACGGTACCGTGGGTGGTCCACAGGAAGGAATCTGGAAAAAATACTTCGGATTTTTTTTTCATACACATGAGAATTTGACAGGTTTGGGTGAGACACTGTGTACAATGCTCATATTCTCCAATGGAACAAAGCCAGAAGAAGCTTTGAAATGACAGGGAGATGCAAAACAGACACAATGTCCTCAAACGACTGCAGGAAAAGGAAGCAAAGAACCCTGAACTGGGAAACTCGAGGAGAGGATGGATGTCGCCAATCCTGCAACTTTGACTGAGCGAGTTGGACCCTTGTCAGTCGACGATCAAAACTGAAAAGTTTCACGGAGCAGTTCTGGCATTTTGGACCGAGGAACACTAGGAACCCGCGAGATCGTCTCGTTATCCTTCACAAAACCTTCCTCCTGGGTTCTCCACAACCCGTGTGAGTCCAAAACACTTCTGGCAGGTCATGAATGAAGCTTCGGGCCTGCTCATTATGGGAGATCAACAGGCTCTTCGCACTAAGCCGTGTGCAGACCATTATCCACCGGCAACACTGAAGTTCACAAAGGAGGGGGAAAATAGCATTTAGCGGTTATCCGATCTCCGAGAAAGGCTTTGAAAAGTCTCCTGAAATGAAAAGAGCTGCCACGTATCGATGCCTCTGTATGGCGACGCTGTACAGTGGAGTCAGCCACGAGACAACAAAGACACTTCACTTTTACTGCACTTTGTGTGGCCCTGCCTCTGGCTTTCATAAAGCAGTTAGTGTTTACCACACTTGGCTGAGTAATAACCCTGTCGTAGGACAAACACGACTGTACCCCGAAGATATCACTCCAGAAATCCTGCGCTGGACAACACGTCCCTCTCTTCCCCCCTCTCTCCTGGTTCCACTCTCCCCTCCTGTCCCCCTCATAGACTTCGCCATAGTTCATAATATCTTGGTCTGAGGAGCGTGCTCTGTTATCCTCTCCTCTGTTGCCTGAAGCTGTCTTTATCCAGTCCGCTCATCCCTTCCCTCTAATTCTTCACTTCATGTCCGCACATAAATCCTTATTCACCAGCTTGAAGCCTTATCTCCAACTTCAGTGTCGTCTAGGTTTTGGAAATGGGAACACTTTTTTTTCCCCCCTCCCTATGAACATTCGCTGGTGACAGATTAATCAACCTGTCTGTTTTCTCGCCAGTTAGATGGTGCTCAAGTCTGTCTACCGTGCTCGACTGCCACCCCCCCCTCCCAACCCCGGTTTGACTCCCCACCCTCGACTCTCCCTCCACCTCCCCCCCGCTGTGTCGTCTTCCACGGCGCATCAGTCGGCCTCAGTCGCACTTGGAGTGAGAGCCTAAGTGTCCTTGGGTGAAGGGGGTTCCCGAGGAGCTAATGGTTAGCGCGGTATGACTAATGGGGAAAAAGCGTGACAAAATAAGACAAATGGTTTGGACCAACTTCATTACCTAAGTGACAGCTTGACGGTCCTGCTGTATAATATGGTATTTTTCATCTGTGACTCATTTGGCAAAGGGAAATGACGGCGGGAGCAGCGACTAACTTTTTTATGACATCAAAGCGCTGCTGATTTTCTACCTGCCTGAGCAGCAGAAGTAGTTGGGGAAAAGTTTGGGTATTTTTTTTCCCCCCGTTTTTTTTTAAAGATGTTGTGCGCTTTGAAATACAAGCATACAGCAACGCGGAGCGAATCCTGGATTTGGAGTGGAGATACAGTATTCTGATGCATTGGAGAGCGTCTTAGGTTTCCCCGACATCAAACTCGCAGGCAGATTGGCACCTACAGGCGAGCAACTGGCAGACTGTTTACTCGCCAACCTGCCTTTTTTGTATTATACATCTATGGCGGAGGATCTCAGTGGAGAGAGGAGGCACAATGGCGCATGGAAAACCTTTATGATGCATCAGCACTCAGCAGAATGAAGCTCACAGGGTTCATCTCAGTCAAATGTGCTTGTAAATCTAAGTTCTCACGCCAAAAAGAAATCACGGCTTCAAAAAGACTCCGGCAACAATTTGTTTAATCCTGAAAACGGTTGTTTTTTCTCAAGATAAAACAGCTCATGTTGTTGACAGCTGTTTGTGGGCTCTCGACGGAGGTCTGCGCTAAATAAAGCCTCATCTGCCGAGTATCCCACCAGTTAATTTTTCATGAAAGGAAAGGTCATATCATCCACTATAATCTCCAGTCTCAGTCCCTGTGTATCAGCCGCTCACTGTCTTCTGCTGTAGCATACATTATTCAACAAATACTTGGGAGTTCTTCTCAAAAAAAAAATACAGCGGTTTGCGGCAACGTCTTTCTTTGAATTACACAAATTCCACTACAATATTGCAAAGGTGGCTTGAATAATTCAGAATTTGCTTTGTTTTGGGCCAAGAAAAGAGAGAGAGCGAGAGGAAGACGTGTTGTTTCCTTGCAGAGTTGCCAGGCGGTTGACAGACAAGTGAACTGAGGAGAAAAAAGAGAGAGAGAGAGAGAGAGAGATAGGCTGCGAGAGTTTTCAAAGTCTAATTCTGGTTCGGAACATTTGCATACAATCATAGAGTTTGTTTGAGCTTTTCTTTTGAAGTGCAGATGTTTGACTGATGGTTCCAGCCTGTGATATATCCGCCCAGACAAGAGGGTCAACAACAGCTCACATGGAGGCACGCGCAGTTCAACCTAAACATGTCCCCAAGCAAACTTCCAGCGATCTTCTCATTTAAACTCTTTACTTTCAGATAATCGAGAACATTTTACACCGTGTGTTCTATTAAATCAAACTCAGCTGCTGAGAATTACTTCTTCTTTTTTTTTTTTTCTCAAGTACTGCTGAAGGCTCTACATTCAATAGTACATCTCCCAGACTCATTCCTGTGTAAATGCTGCTGGGCCCGGGTCTGCTGCACGCTGCGTTAAAGCCAAGGAGTCATTGCCTCTTCTGAGGGGGAGAATCTATCAAAACCACCAGGGAATAGCGAGGTGGAGCAGCTGTCTCCTGGTAAGGAAGATGCAACAACAAGAAGGAAGAGGGAAAAAAAAAAAGTGGCAGAGTTGCAGATTGTGCGTTATTGTTGAGCTCCCAGTCCTGCGTTTCTCTCTCATTCCCCTCCAGTTCCCAAACTCCAACTATACATTTCTATTTTTGTCCATCAATTCGTCTTTCAGCAAAGCGCGCGCTGGAGTCGCGCTGCGGCGCCGCTTTAACTTCAGCTCAAATGGCAGCTTGAACTTTCTCAAAAAAGGCCACAAAACATCAGAGACAAAAAAAAAGGCCACAAAACATCAGAGAATATTAAAAAATTCAATCCAAAAAAAGTACCTGGGTTACATTTAGATTTCTACAAATCGAGTGGAGTTTCTGTCACGGTGCGACAGAAGCTGCCCACTCACGAGCCGACAGTTTTAGCCGTTATTGCCCTTCTCTCTAAGTGAGCCAGCTGCCTTTCAGGCACAGCTAACAAGGCGTTTCCGAAAAAAGAAGAGCCGGATCGGAGTCGGAGGAGCAGGTCACTATGGAGGAGGTGTAAAATGAATTATTCTGAGGTCGTCTTCGAGTCCCCTGGACGAGACAGAGCGGACAAATGCAGCAGGTGTTCTGGACACTTCGGTCCATGCCGCAGAAAGTGATTTCCTCTTCCCCCCCTCGCTTGCTTATTCCATTTTTTTTTTTTTTTTGGCTTCTTTTCGCGGCTTCATGGTGCGACACAGCCACAAAGATTTATGAATTAAAGCTTGAACTTAGCATCCCACTGCCCGACTCTGAGCGCGTCCCCGAGTCGCCCTCCCTGCGGCTCCGGTCGACTGAAGTCTGGACTCTGTTTTTTTCAGACTCCACAGAAAAAAGGCAGACGGGTCACTGCCCAGCACGCCGATGCGCCTGCCCTCGCTGGCCGCGCGGGGGGAAAAGAAGCCCTTTGAAAAGGGAAGCACGCAGGACTGTGTGCACCGTCCCCAATGTGTAAACATCCTTTCAGAGGCCTTCCCTGAAATGATGGAGGCACTCAGCTGGGACGATCAGGAAGGAGGGAGGAAGAGGAGGAGGAGGAGACGGCGGGATTTTCGGAGGTGACAGCTCAGGATTCCCATTATCGCGTGCGGTAAACGGGCGAGTGCGAAGCGAAACTGCACTCCAACGCTGAGGAGTGACCTGCGATCATGTGATCATTTTGTTTTGAAGGTCCCCCCACCCAAAAAAAAAGGAAGGAGGAGGAAGAGAGCGGTCAAGACGAAAGCAGCGGGAGAGCGATGATGAAGCGACCGTTTCATCTCCGCATTCCTGCAGGGAAATCAAGCAGAAATTGCTTTGATAAAACCAAGCAGCACATCAATGTATTTCCAGTAACTAGATGTAATACATCTCTGACTGCTCGTCTCGTGGAAGCAATGTGTTTTAATTTCAAAGGGAACAACTGAGATTAATCAGTCCGACCTCAGCTGCATTGTCTGATTATTCTCAAACCTTCCAGTTTCTGTAAAAAAAAAACGAAACGAGAGGGAAAATAGTTCCATCTTCCCCTCTACAGTCTCTCATATTCCCACATGAGGAAGCGGCGGCTCGCCACATTGATTCCCACATTTATGAACCTGTTCTGCATGAGGAACTTTGGGCCATTATCATTTTCCTGACCTGCCCCACATTAGATAATTTTCACAGATAGGCCAAAGTCTCCCGTTCTGCATATTTCAATCCCGCCCTCTCTTCCGCATGGCTGCTCAGACCTGCACTCTCCCCTATAAACGCTGCAGATTACCGTTTTATATGAACTGATGATGGGTTGTTCCTGTCACGCGGCAGGAGGGGGTCATAAAAACATGAAAACAAAGGCTTTAGTATGCGCTACGATATGATTATTTAATGCGGTACATGTGGCTCGCCATCTTGCCGCCGTCTGAGGACACATCAGTCGGCTGTTTGGATCCTCGCTTTAAAGATCTCGGATTCTGCGAACGACCGTCGGAGCAAACGTTTGCGTGTGGCGTGAAAAAGCCGTCGGAGAACCATCAACGCGACGCTTCTCCTGAGCGCTCAGGGTCTTTTATGCTTTTGTTGTGTTCCTGCGATGGAAGCGAGAAATCCGATGAGTTTATGGAGAGCAGTACAAAGGCGCAACAAAGGACAACTGCACACAACGACCCACAATGTGGCCCCGCGACAAAACCCTGAGATTCCCAGTTAATTCAATGCAGAAGAACAGACAAGTTTGGGGAAATCATTCAATTTCATGCAAATTTAGCACAACTGAGAAGCCAATAAATGCATGCAGCACGACATCATGAAGCAACATAATGGTAGGCTGTCATTACATCAGTTACTTTGGCAGATTGCTGTCATTTTTTAATCAAATTAGGAACACTACCGAACCTACGCCGCGTGTTTTAAATCCCCACGTGCACGCGCATACGTGCAATCGTTCATCTCTCACTGGAAAAGCGGATTCTCATGACAAGTCTGTCATTATGTACACAGCGTTTCGGATGCTTCTGCATAAATCATGACTCCGATGTGAAATCTTAATCAGTTAAGTAGCTAAAACGCTCAAGTAAATTTAGGAGGGTTAAATTTACATCACTGCACATCAAGGCTGCGTCGCGAACACCCGGCAGTAAATTGCGATTCTTTTATCTTTGTTTTTTCACCTTCCACAATTAACAGCGAGTCTTTAATGGCGAACTTGGCACGGAATGAAACGCATCAACATCAATAATTAAGAAGCGAAAGACAAAAGCGTCGCACCGAGATGGAGCGATAAAAAGAAGCTACTTGAAAATCTTTACGCTGTTTTTGTTTGCCTTAAAGAGGCCTTCGGTGCAGCCCGAGCTCGTCTGGAGTGCGCGCGTCTCCGCACTGAAGTGCTTTTAAAACGGCAGTCCCCCGACGGAGCGGCTGAACGTGCCTCCGTCGAACACCACCTCCGCCCCGACGGCTGAGCATCATCGTGGACTGAAGGGGGCTGAAACCGCAGCGTCTATACGAAGGGAACCCGTATTCACTGCTGATGATATTCAAGTTATCTGTGCCGCCGCTTCCGCGTGCAACGACTGTCCTCTTTTCTTTTTTTTTCCCTTCTCCCGACGAGCAAAAACAAACCCCTGCGAATTCACTACTGTACGACGCATCTACAGTCACTTAGACGCAGCTCAGCACACAAAAACAAACACAGACCCATTTCATACCGGGGGAATACAAATTAACCTGAGATGCCATCAGCAATTAGGCCTAATTTCAATAACGTTCAACATTTCATATTCGTGTGTGCTTTCCCATTAGCGTAATCAAGCGACAACAAATGTTTCCCTGCATGATAATGGCAAGCTGCCTCCTCTGTGTGGGGATAAATTGAGGAAAACATACAAGCACTGATTAAATTTGACCCACCACGAGAAGGAGCGGGCAATGATGGCTGCACACACTCAAGACAGAGCCCGGGGGGGGGGGGGGGGGGGGGGGGGGGGGGGGGGGGGGGGGGGGGGGGGGGGGGGGGG
>JASSRZ010000060.1:5533533-5551215 GCA_032164315.1 Malacoctenus gilli
CCCCCCCCCCCCCCCCCCCGCCCCCCCGCCCCCCCCCCCCCCCCCCCCCCCCCCCCCCGAGGGGTGAAGATAGATGTGAGGAGGGAGTATATCAGTCCACGAGCACAATGGCTATAATTAATCATCAGCTGTGTTATTTCTTATCAGGAGATTATTTAGGGGAGGAGGGGCCCAGAGATGAAATAAAAAAAAAAAAAGAGAGAGAGAGAGGTGAGGAGGGGGCTGCAGAGGTGCGCGGAGGGTGGCCGAGCGAGCGCCGCGCTGTCGGGTACGCTCGGTTGCATCGCGCGGAGGAGATTGCGGGACTTTCAACTGCCAACGGTCAATTTAAGAAGAACATCGACTCGTAAGTGTTTTACGCAGCGACAAACACACTCGGCCTTTTTTTTTGTCTTGGTTAAGAGAAGTCGAAAAAGAAAAGCCTTTATTCCCGCTTGCAAGTCAAATTCTAACAGCAACCTTCGAGGTTTTATTACAGCGATCAAAAAAATGACAAGAATGATGTTTGTGGTGCTAGAAAAAAGATGGATGTCAGCGGTGAACAACAGGGAAAAAAAAAAACAAGAACACCTGAAACAATATTCGCCCGCAGTTGGATTCTGTCATCTCGCATCGTTTTCATGCTGATCGCTTGTTTCTCCTCACAGGTTTCACGCTAATTAGTCATTTTGCGCCCCCAAAAAACGACGTCACGATCGATTTCAGATGGCACTAACGCTCCAATGGGGTTCGAGTGCGGCACATTTTGTCGATTCAGCCGGTCTGCACAACTTTGGTGATTCTGGGTGTAATCTCTGATGGGACGACAAATACAGGAGGAGAAATAAAAGCGTCTGGCGCGAGTTCACAAGTTCACATCGTCGGGTGTTTACGCACTGCTGCCTTGAAGATGTTGTGCTTCACAACATCACAAATTAATTAAAAAAACAGTGAGTATAAAAGCGAGGAGGGTCATATACGTATCTGATTTGGATTAGCGCGAGCTGAAGAGGAAATCTGGGAGGAAATCTTTGAAAATCACGGCCTGATATTTACGAAACTTCAAACGCGGCGAGGCTCCCTGCGATCTCGGGCCAAGACGTCACGAAAAAGAAAATGCTTATTTTTCCCACTGAAATACCAAAATCGATACAAAGCATGGCCAGGACCCGGGGAGCTGTTGACGAGTGCCTGTCACCTTTAACTGACCTTTAAGGAGCTTTAATTTGTCACTTCTATCATGAGCAGGATTTGCAACAGGATGCATCAAACGGCTAAGAGGAAGTAATGATTGCCGGGGTCTAATCCTGCGGTGGTCACTTTCAGAAATCCACATAAATATGAGGTTTCTTTCAAGTGAAGGTAACAGATCTGGGGGTAAATTGAGGTTAGGTGGATCTTGAGCCGCCTATGTCGGCTCGTCGTTAAATTTCCCGCAGCTCAGGAGCAAAAAATAAGCCAAGGCGAAGCCGAAGCGATGCCGGGACCTCCGAATCATTTTGGCTGGGTGGCGCTTGACTGTTTCACCATCAATAAGGGATCAAGTACCCTCCCTAATGGCTCTAATATCGATGCCCTACACTTACTGAGGCACCGAGCCTCCAAAATGTCAACAGCGGCATTTTATGTGCTAATGCCATATGGGTGCAGTGGGCTGGTAAAAAGCTTTTCCTCCTGCACGCCACGCTCAAATGCTGATACTCGGGCGCTCGGCGGTCCGCTTCATTTTCAGCCCTCGTCGTGCTCGATTAGCGGGTGGCGTCTCGCAGCGAGCCGCCAGCTTGCGTGGACGCAGAGGAAGCGGCTCGTGGGTGGCCGTTCTGACTCAACCCCGACAGATTGGCGGGCCGCGCCGAGCCAGTACATCCAGTGCCCGACCAGGAGCCCTTTCCAAGCCCGGTTTACTGCACCAAAGCAAGGTGACGGGCCCGAGCGCAGCCCGTGCGGCCAGAGAAAATGCAACTTATGTAACGGCCATATTCCGCGCCCAGGAATAGCAGCTCGAGGCTGGCACGGGGTTGGAGAAGCGCATGACGGCACCTGCGAGGTGTGGTGAAAGAAACGCAACGGAAGACAAATCTAAACCCGAGTTTCAACGGTTTATTTGCTCAGTTTATTCGATTACAGAGCGACTATGTTGTGAGGAATCAGCGAGAGCAGGGGGAGCGAAGAAGAGCCCAGCCAGTTGCAATTATTTCAGCCAGACGACCTAAAGATAGTCGTCGGATTGTCTCCAGGAAATCTGACATCACGGTACGCTGGCGGAGGCAGGTAGAGTGAGACCCGGCCTAATGGCTTTGCTCTTTGACAGGCGTACAGTCGCTTTGTTCCTCATCACACTCCATAACCCAACTGACGGCCATGACTCATTTTGTCACTCATCTCCCACACAAAGGCTGTCCTTGCCTTTTGCCCCGTCAACTGACTCGCTCTAAATCTCTCGGTAAAGATGGGAGCGGCGCGCAGGCTTTCCTCCCGGAATGGATTTGAAATTAGGTAGATAACCCCCGGAGCGCCGGCTCTCTCTGCGGCGCCTCGCGCGCTTCTCGCGACCCGCAGGTTTGCCAACACCTCCACACACACACACACACACACAGGTTTTGTACCCGCGCTCGGCCCGTGATGTGACAGGAACAGCGCGGCGGCAGCAGCAGCGGCGGCAGCAGCAGCAGCGGCAGCAGCAGCGGCGGCGGCTCCTCGGCGAATTGCAGAACGCAAAAAAAAAAAAAAAAAAGCGCTGAGGCCCGGAGAACGGCGGTGTTTATCTGCGGCGAGATCTGCAGATGAGCTGACTGATCTAAAGCAAGCAGGGCTCGGGGCAAAATGAGATTTCTAATCCTAAACAAATTCCGGAGCAATGCGGAACAGAAGAGCCGAGCTCCCTTATTTACATAGGGTGGTCGCACAAACACAAAGCGACAGCGCGGCGGTCGGGCCAGGCAAAATGTCAACCTTGTTTGAGTGACCTCATAATGCAGATTAACACTGACATAACCTGCCATTTAGGCAGGCCGGAGTAATCCTGCAGGTTAGGATTATTTGAATATCAATCGCTCGTAGGCCCATTCACAGATTCATTAGGATGACCAAGCCTCTACAGGAGTGACAATTCATTTTGTGATGCCTGAGAGCGCCGCTGAAATGTCAGGCGAGCTGTCACTGAGATTTGATCAGTTTCAGGGCAGGCAGCGGGCTTGACATGCGCTGCTTCAGTCGACTGAATTCCTCCTGCAGCAGCCGAATCGAGAGCCTCTTTGTGCTGTTTTGTTCAGACGCGCACGTCCGCACGCCTCTCGTCGGTGCTGGGAATTACAGCCACGCAAACAATCGTGCCAAAGCGAGTTTGCTGAAATGGAGGTTTTATTCGGGCTCAAATCGTCGACGCTCTTCAAAACTAAATCAACGGAAATCGGCACGTATGCGCCTTGTTTTCGGCAAAGTCGTGTCCATGTAAAGGTTGTATACTCCAACCGTATTCACCCAGTGAGAACAATTTGGAGGCACGGTCCATTTCTGATTTTAAGAGCCGCATTAATTACAAAAAGAAAGAAAAAGAAGGAGGAAAAAAAAAATCTGATCTATACCAAATTAATTAGGAGCGCTTCAGTGAATGCAGTGAAGGCTGGGGGAGCAAGCGGGTAATCAAAGATGGTCTTAAATCATCAGTTGTTCTACAACACCCCCACAGCGAGCTCAATGAAAGACTCCTGGAAATTAAAAAATGACCATCATTTATTGGTCACCGCTTGAAGCCGGCTGCCGGAGCAGAAGCCCGGTGGCTGTTCTCAGGCCTGCTTGAGCCCGCTTCCTCGCAGGCCCCTGCAGCCACAGCGAGATTAACGGCACCGGGGCTGCCTTATGAAAACAAAATTAGTCAGGGAACACCAAGGAGCGGAGACTTCTTTGGAAAACAAGAGAGAGGATGGCGGCAGCACCAAATAGCAAATTAAGTTTTTAATTTATCATCAATATGATCAAATTGGTGTTAAATCATGTCATTTTAACAAGTTACAATTTAGGACAGGAGCGACTCCAGCCTTTAAATCAACTGCTCCCCTCAGTTGAGTTAGTCCTCATGCACAATTGTTGTGAATTGTTGTACAGTAAAGCTTTTAACTCAGTGGGGTTCAGTTTAATGGCAGAATAACTCTTTGTTGAGGCGCTCAAATGAGAAAGAGTTTAGTGAAAAAGGGACAACTCGGACAGCAGCTTTGGCAAATGCAAGAGAGAAAGGGAGGGAGAGACAGCAGCTCTGCAGCATCAATATTGGTTGATTTACGCCCTCAAACAAGCTATTGAATTTTGCACCCGACCCCCTCCACACAAACACCTCGCAGAAACTCTATCACAATGCAAAAAACTGTAACGATTCCTCACGCTTCTGCTCGCAAAACTACTTTTTGTTCTATTTTTGGCTTTTTGAAGCTATTTCTACCTGCTGGGAAATAAAAAAAACACTCCTCCTGTGCTGTAAAGTTGCAGTTTTCTCTGCATAGCAGGTGTTTTAATGTTCCTTGAAGAGTCCAACTCTCAGTGTGCTTTCGGAGAATGAGGCCCTGCCAACCTGATGCTCGAGGAAACGGCGTCGGGAGCGAGGATCAACAGTCCACTTCAGCTGACTCAAGCGTGTGACCCAGCCAAGAACAGGCACACCAAAACACACAGTCCCCTTTTCATTGACATGGAGGGGTGTCAGCTGGCTGCACTCCCACTCCACGAGACCTTGGCACCGGCAAACGGGACGTTCACGCTCCTGCTGGAGCTGGCATCCGTCCCCTCCCAAACCCCCCCACGTTTAATCCTATGTAAAGGTCCAGCCGTGACGCAGGGCGGAATATTTTGGGAGGAAACGCGTGGGTTCCCAGCGAGCGACTGGATGAACACGACTCCTTCCTCTTCCAGCATTCCAGCCGCGAGGTTATTTTTGGCCGGCGCTTTACGAGGCATCAGGCACAGCGGAGAGAAATACCAAACAGTTGGAAGAAATGAGTGCATGACACATCTGACACTGTATGAGGTCCCGCCGCCAGCGATAGGTGCTAAAACAACTATAGCCGACACAGACGTACACAGTCATCGCCCTGCTTTTGGCTGGGGCACCAGTCTAATTTTGTGGGTGTAATATTGGTCCCCGAGTCTAAAAAGGTACTCACAGCTTCTGGTGTGCCTTTGGAAGCCCCGGCTGATCGTAAGGTTGTATTACGGGCCTCTAATGTGATAATAAAGAGACGGGTGTGCAGATCGGCGTTATTTATATTGATGAATTAGATTAAAGCTGCGTTTCTGAAGATGAATTGCGTTTCCTGCATGTTTAGATGAATAACGAGCTGCAAGAATCGATGTGAACACAACAAGCAGCAGACCCTGTTGGAACATGCGGCACATCGCAAATATAGGAGGACCCTTTTTTTTCTCTCCCCCCCAACTCTAATTCATATCTCCTCTTGCACAGAGAGACTCATTACATTATCAACGCCTTCCCGGGCGCCGTGCCATGTCCTAGATTTACAAAGCGCACCTTGCACACTTTGCTCGTGCACTGGGAGCAAAGGCAGAGGGTTAGGAGAAGGAGATCGTTCCAGCAGGAAGAGGAGAACGCAGTTTTGTCTGTGGTTCACAAACTAATGGTTTCCGGGTTTCCTGTTGCAACGCGTTGTGCGAACCTTGCATTTTCCTCTGTTCCTGGGTTTCGTGTAAAGCGATCCTGGCACGCCGCTGTTCCGGCCCCATCTCCACTGATCCATTACTCAGCCGTGCCAACTGCGCCCTTTTTAGGTCTTCCAGCTTTGGCAGCCCGCAAAACAGGCACACAATTAGAAATTTCATCCCGGGTGACTCGATGCGCCGCATGTTCCGACTGCAGATCTGTGATTCGCGCGCACGCGGGGCCCCCTTTAAACGCAGCGTGAGAACACCCTCCGGTTCGGGTCTCCGATCCAAAATGACCGCCCTATGGAGAACTCCTCCACGCTGTAAAAGTGACCACCAGGAACCACTCACAATAACCTCTGAGAAAAAAAAAAATCATCGTGAGCTTATTCAAATGCCTTTGGCCGCGGGCTCTCCAGCACCGAGCCAAAAGAGAGTCAGATTGTGTTCAGACAAGGACAAATGGGCACAATGCATTCAGTGAAACTCGTGCGATAATTAGCTCCCGTCAGGCTCAAGGAAGGTTGACGGCTGACTGGGTGAAACATTAAAGTTAATACTCGGAGAGCAAGAGGGCAAGGGGCCACGTGTGAAACATGACACAGCTGCATGTCGTCTTAACGGTCCGGTTAGTGGGGAAGGGCGACGCGAGGGGACGACTCTTTGGCGAGATCGTAAAAGTCGGTAAAGTAATGCGAGCCTTACTTACTTTTGCTCGGTCTCAGTGCGAGTGTGTGTAAGTCTGCGTGTGTGTGTGTGTGTGTGTGAGCAGTGTGTGCACGAGCGTGGTGAGGCCCCGGTGCTCCACGGCTCGTTCTCCTAATCGTGCGGAAACTCAGACTACTTACAGGAGCAATGAGGGAGGTAATGAGAAAGTAATTTTTACTAATTTCAGCCAGCTCCACTTCCATTCTCTATGATTGTGTGCGCCGTCTGCATCATTACGGGCAACATCTGCAACGGCTCACCATGCGCACGCCACCAAGAAGCCAGAGAGACGGGAGGGGCGGCGACATAAAAAAAAGAGGAAGGAGAGGAGAGGAGTGGAGTGGAGAAGGACGACGACGACGAGCCAGTTGTGATGGAGCTCGGAGGAGACGCGGAGCCCGCCGATCCTCCATGCTCATACTGCCTCCTGTTGTCGGCAGCCGCACTCATCAAGGTGCTCGCGGTCTGAGACAATGAAACCCTCTGTCGAGATGTTTTTTTCCTCCTCTCGCAGCAAGTCTGTCGCCAAGCAGCTGCCGCTAATCTCTGTTAGCAGAGCCCCACTAAACAGCTGACTACAGCCTTTAATCTGGTCCCACCACAATCATTACCTCCGGAGCCAGGGCGGGAGGGGAGGACGGCTAACACAATTGCAGAAGAGTAAACAAACCAAACCCGATTTGTGTCCATTTGTCTGCCATTCCTCTGGCTTCCGTGTAATCTCGTTTGAATATTTGTCGAGGAGCCAACGTCGCAATCGCCCCATCGGGCCGTCGCGTGGCGCTCGCGAAGTTGGAAGCAAAGCTCGGGCGAGCGGCGCCAGAAAGCTCGGAGGAACCTGAACAATTTTCAAAGAGGAGCCCGCGAGTAAAAGTAATTCCCAGACACTCTGGAAGGTAGAGGAAGTACGTTCATCACTTCAAGTACAGTCGGTGTTAAATAACATGTTTACTCGCAAACCAAAATAGAAGCACGGGCTCAGAAATGGGTTCCGTTAAAGACCGGGAGGAGCTTGCTGAAACTTTTCTACTGACTGCTGCTGTTCCTGATAAATGCTCCAAGCGGTTCTTTGGAAGGAGGGCGACGAGTCGGAAATGCTTCGCTCTCAGCCTCTAGAATCTAGTCTGCCCTGAAGATGAACAGACAGAGGACCGACTGAACTCAGCAATCACTCACTCTTTCTTGTGTGTTGCCGGCTCACTGTCCTGCTATCTGTGCAGCGATAAGAGGGAACAAGATACACTCTTTCCGCAACATGTTACGAGCTTATCAATCTGTCTGCGGCCCCTGTAGCCCCCCCCCCCATAATGGGGCCTCCAGACGACGCAAACTCCTGTCTCCTTTATTATTTCCATGCTCCGCCTGTGCGCCAACCCAACGCTGCAGCGGCCACTTCGGATGACAAACATCAGCGCAATATTTTTTTTTTCCCTGTGAAACATCGCTTCACGTGTCAGGAGCCGACAGGTCCGCGATATCGCGCGGTCCCGCAGTGAAGGCGCCCCCCCCCCCGCACCCCGCCACTTCCTCCCGAATCACAAGTCTGCCGCTCGGCCCCGGCTCCTATATGAAAGTCCTGTGATTTGACTCCTTCGCCATGAGGCACATGAGGGAACAGGTGCCCGTGAAATTAAAGTCTGGGAAGGGGGGGGGGTGTAGGGGAGGAGGAGGGGGGGGGGGGTTCAGAAAGTGTGGGAAGGAAATGCAGAGAAGCCCCTGTGCTGCAGACTGCAGATTACCTCTGCATGGCGCGAGGGCCGCTGGAGAGCTGAGGCAGCCCCCTGCGAGGCGGCCACAGGGAATACCTTCCCCGCAACTCGACAATGACATCGAGACATTTTGTTCTCGCCTCCTCCGAGGGGGGAAACAAAAAGGAGGGCTTGTTTGGTGATCACAGGGGTTTTGATGCTCGCTGCGTTATCAGAAGATGCAGTGCTTTGCCATTATTGTGCCCCTGCGCTTATTATAGATTCCATTAAGATGGCAGTTAAATTGGATGTCCCCATCAGCTCTGGAGCATGTTGTTTGTTTTAGAAAACGGGACGCTGAGTCACAGAAGTATTATTAAGTCTTTCCGAAGATAAAGGACGAATTAAAGCAACACAGCCAGTCAGGAGATGGTGGCTTCTTTCAACTTCCCTCCAACTTCATGGAAAAAAATAAAATTAAAATATTTAACAAAAAAAAAAAACAGACCTCAAAATATTATTAAGCTCCAGTTGATGTTTGAGATAATTTCATGTTATTAGAATTTTTTTTTTTTTTTAGTTTGTGAAATGTCTTTAAAAGTTCGAACCACCAGTGACTCAAATACGCTCAGAATAAATGCACTGATTACACACAGAGGAGGTGGGCACCGCTGGTCATGAAGGGGGGCCGAGACCCCCTGCATGTTCTCGAAGCGCTGCTGCTCCCACGCGCCTGAACTCGACGAGTGCGTCATCGTGGAGCTCCGCGGAAAAGCCTGATAACAAGCCCTGATTATAATCAGCTATGTGGCTTATTTCAATAAAGCACATGAATATCTTTCGATATGATCGATATCAGCTGGTTTTCCTTAACGTATGTGAACATGGCTTCCACAGACGCCCCATCTCCGGCTGCCACTCGTGGTATTAAAATCTCATTCCTCAGTGGGAACAAAAAGAAACTGTGACTACATTCGTAACCGTAAAGACCATGAAGTAGTAAACAAATCAAATGGATAAGTGTTGTTTGCAAAAGCGAAAGTTTGAAAAAGTGTTAAGTTAAAGATGTTTTATGCAATCACAGCACTGGTCTGGTCCGCTCCACATTAGATTTGGCTTCATGTGGCCCCGGAACCAAAATGAGTTTGACACGCCTGACTTACTGTGATGTGGGATAAAAAAAAAAAAAGGAGGGGGGGGGGGTCGCAACTCGCAGGAATGTTAAGCAAACAAAACCGGTGAAGGCAAACCTGCACAATCCTCTAAGTTGACAGTTCAAATGATGAGCTGTAATCTTCTTTAACATATCGGATATTTCTTCCCCTACAGCCCGACAACAACTCCGCGAGCACAGTAATCTGCCGGAACTCCCATGCACCCAATCTGATTCCTTCCACCGCAGCCACTTCGGGCTTTTAAGACATTTTCCTTGCATGGCTGAGGACGGAGCACATTGTAAATGAAAGATTAGTGCGATTGTGTTACATTATTGTGAGGTTCCCCTCTCAGCTCCGGCTGATTTGTGGGCCCGTTCAGCGATGTTTCCGGCACACTCCCCCTCCTAATAGATGTACTGGGCCTTGAATTGTTGTGCAGTAGAAGCAGTTCAATTAATACAGCGCCACCATAAAATAACTATTGAAATGACAAACGGGTAAATGAATAAGCAGTTGCCTCGGCGGGCGAGGGGAGGGAGAGCGCGTCCGCGGAAATTTATGCTGGCAAATCAAGCGCTTTTGGGGACGATGATGCCGTCGACTGGATATATCCTGCTGTCGCGCACAAGAAGGAGCGAGTAAAAGATGGACCCGTTATCTCTCACGCCATCGACTGATGATGGCTCATTTGAATATTTACAGCTGCGTCTGAGGCGAGGTAGAACGATCTCCTGTCGTTAAGCCGCAGCCCCTCATTGTAGCAGACAGATGCATCGCAGATCGCAGGGAGGGGGAAAAAACGGAGTTGGCACGCATCACGCTCGGCGAAGGACAGCGGAGCCTCAAGGTGCCAGGTGCACCGGGGGCTGACCGTGCGGGTGGGACGGGGGAGGAGGCCCTCCCGCTCTCGTCAATAACCATTTCCAGCAGCATTGACGGAACCTGCGAGGATAAATATGCAGGAGGCCCGAAGGAGGCGGACGGAGGGGGAGTCGGGACTCCTGGTTTCAGTCAACAAGCCCGCAGTGCCTCCTGCGCGTCGATTAAACACTCAAGTGCAGGATGACTAAGTCATGTCTGACAACTGCCGGGTGAAAAGGAGCGGGTTTTTTTTAATTTACACTCCACCGTCGCCGCACGGTTGTCTGGTCTTAGTCATGGCTGCTGTTTTTACCCGCTTTAATTGGACTAAGACGTTTTTGTCTCCCCAAAGCTGGTTATTTCTGGTGTTGCATGTCACCGCTTGGTTCTAAGTATATTAGCTGGATTGCGGCCGCCTTCTGACATTTTCCATCACGACTTAATTTGGACTTAATGCTGATCCTGCGCCGCCGCCGCCGCCGCCGCGGCAGCGCGGGGAGACGTGTTCATTGGGAAGCGATCGGAGCTTGAGGTGAGTTAATCCCGCCGTCAACTTTTCGGAAAAAATAGATCGAATTGCACGTGCGGCGGGCGGGCGGGCTCGCGGGGGAAAATGGATGGTGTCCAAAGTGTAGTTCACGTGGGTTTCAATTAGCGGTGTCTAAATGAATTAAGAGGTTTAGAGCCATTGCTGTTCTACTGGTGGTATTAACCTGGTGCTTCTCATTAGCCACCCCTGGCTGATAAAGAGAGGAAGGGGAGCGGCGGTGCAGACAGACACCTCTTGCTGACAACGGGTGACAGAGTGGATCACACCGCCTCATGAATAGTAATGGCCGCCAACATGTCCCGCTCTCCCCCATGTGAGGAGTGACGGATTCCTGTGTCAACAGGGCCCATGGCTAGGGAGAAAGGAGTGACAACTGACTGAGATATTCTGCAGAGAGGAAGAATGGAGAGAGAGAGAGAGAGAGAGAGAGAGGAGAGGAGAGGAGAAGAGAAGAAAAAAAAATCCAGTCCTGACATGAAGGCTGCATCATAAGATTGTTTGTCACTCAGAGCTGCATTCATCGCCTCCCTCAGAGTGAGTAAATAAACACTGTTTGCAGGGGAAGGAAGTGAGACTGGATTGCTGCGCGGCGCCTTCGGCACGCGCGGAGAGGTTCTGGCGTGTCTCAATAAATCAGAGCGAGCAGCCACTCTTAATGCACTCCCCCCCAAACTATCGATAAGGAAAAGGAGAGGCCGGCGCCGCTTTTCTGCCGCGTGATGTCACTGATAACCTGGCGGGCACACACTCTCCCCGACTGACCGGGGCTCGGCCGATCAATAGGAGCACAATGCCCCCGCTTGGCAAAGGCGCAGGTGAGGGGAATGTCAAATGAGCGGCCGGGAAACGGCAACGGACGACTCTCTAATGGAGCCGGGAGTGGCAGCGCCGCGCCGCACGGGGATGCCAAAGAACGAATCGACAAGTTTGGACATCACGCAGGTTGAAGCTCCGACAAACCAACTCAGATGTGCTGCCCAGTTATCCGAGTTGACGCGGATGCAGACAACCTACAGGACCTTACAGGAGCATGCAGACATCTCGATCCCCGATACCACACGTCAGGGCCGTGATGGCGACAAAAGCGGCCCCGTTCGATACAACATCCAGCGAACGGCCCTGATTTTACGGCTGCTTCCATGGATTCTCACTATCTTCTCGAAGTCACTTCGGGTCCAAGACGGCAAACTCAGCTGATTCACGCGTTGCGGCGGCTGCCACGGATGTCACATCCAAAAAGATCTCTCGTGAAAGGAGCCACTGACATTAAAGCTGGATCTCTCTCTCTCTCTCTCTCTCTCTCTAGATTTTCCTTATCACACACAAAATGTGCAGCGGGGCTGACATGTCATGGTGCTGCTCCTCAGACAGCCCTGAGATGGAAGGCTTTTCCCTCCGCCCTGATCAAACTGAAATGAACTATTTTTCGAGGCTATTTGTTGTCACAAATTCAGCCATTCTTCACGTGGGTGCGATATGAGCCTTGTCCCAGCTGTCAAAGGCTCACTGGTGGCAGAGCGCTCTCACGTCTTAAATGAATGATAAAGCGCGAGCCCCAAACCGACGCCGTTCGGAAAGTGAGCCGATAGTTAGGGAGCTGCGGCCGCCGCGCAGCGCTCCCCATAACGCCGGTGACAAACTGCTCTGACGCATGCTCCATTAGATAATCTTTGACTCAATTTGTTTCTATATTTATGTTTCGAGTCATTTCAGTGAGCTGGGGAGGGAGGGAGGGAGGAAGGGGGGGGGGGGAATGTTCCTCCGAATTTGATTTTCGCCGCAGAAAAATGAAGGCACGCTAATCTCAAATCTTAAAGACCATATGAAACCCGCTGCGAAGGCATTCGCTCAGCGGCGCAATTCATCATGTGCCATTAATGTTGTTTTTTCCCATTATTATCATTCTTGCCACATTAATGCGATCGCCGCACCTTGCCAAGTCGCAGCATTTGATTGTGGGTGTTTGTACACAAGCGGCGTGATGTGGTGTGTGAGCGGGCGGGTTTTACTCACGTTGCGGGGACACAAATCCCCGGAAATTAAAAAGAAACTAAACGTGATGTCCTCTGAAATAATGGAAGCGTGACAAAATATGTGTGTGTGTGTGAGAGTAAGTGAGTAAGTGAGTGAGTGTGTGTTGGGGTGAAAAGATAAGAGGGGGATCATTATGAATTCTGAAAAGCTGAGCATGATTTCCGGCATCAATTATTCAAGTGTACAGCCTGTTTTTGTAATCACTCCCCTATTGTCCGCTAAACGTCCCAAATCACCAAACAGTCGACATGAAAGGAGATCGAGTGCTTGCTCAGCAGGAAGCGATCAGATGGGCCTTTTTTCTTTTCTGTCTCTTTTTTTGGGGGGGGGGGACGGCACGATGAAAAAAAACAAGACAGGGCTTCATATCGTGCCGCTCGGCCTCCTCAAATAACGGGAGCGCTTTAACTCATCCGCACGCACGCGCGCAACGGGTTTTCACATCTGTTTCAAACGCTGAACTTACACATTTCAATCGTTTGATTTCAGAGATGTTAACTTAGATGATAAACCATGATAATACTGAGCAGGTTTGGTCTGATTATAACAAGCTGCTGGTGCTGTTCGGGTGCTTCCAGAACCGACGTGCCCCCCCCCCCCGCCCCCCCATCTCTCACGCAACACATGCTTTGCTTCAAGTTGTAATTTGTGATTAAATGTCAGACCGGTTTCAACAGTTTCAAAATTATAAGCCATTATTGTGAAAACTGTTTGAATCCACGGGAGACTGAATTGCACTTCTTGTCGTGCTGGTTAAATTTGAAGTGACGAGAGAGTCTTTATAGTCTGGCTGGAAGAACAAGCACAACACAAAGTGTCGCTCTGGAACGAGTGGATGAATTCATCGCGAACCACAAGGGACGTTGTCCACCAGATTACTGTGACACAACATTTTATTGCTTTGCCGCAAAGAAGTTTGATTAAAAAAATGTGTGTTCTGAAGTTTGACCCTCCTCTTGTTGCCTCAGCCTGTATTGATACGATGCAATGTGTTCAAATGATCAAACACGAAATCACCGAGGCGAAACAAAAAAGGCGAGCCGTCTCCTCGGCTGCGTCGGAGGTGTTTTTCATGACAGAACATGAAAAGCCCGAGGATCACCGGAGCCATTACAATTTATTCTGACAGTCCCACAAAGATACCAGATTTTATAATCCATCTGATATTTTCACTCAAACGCATAAATGTCAGCCTCTCAAAAGGTTCAAGTAATATTAAAGTCGTTGGAATTCATCACTCCTTAAATGTCTGAAAATGTGTCCGAGCCCCGCTCGCGGATCCTCAAATACCTCATTGAATATGGAACAAAAATGTGTCAGTGGGAAAAGTCAGTAGATCACGCAAAAGTCACTGGGATTTCGGTGCACCGCGTCGCCGAGATATTTCCGCCTCAACTCAGCGGAGGGACTTGGCAACGCAACAGTCCCGTGGCTGGATCCATGCCACTGCTGAGGCTGCAATGACAAACATGACTTACAGTCACAAATCTCGGAGGACGACACCAATTTGCCTAAATGATGAGCGCTCAGTTCAAATTGCGCAACGAATACTTCAGAGGGTAAGTGTTTGCACGATTCAATTTTGGGTATAAATGTCCATTTTGGGCTGTAAATACAATTTATTTTGCTCCCTGCAGATATAATCCACAAAGGAGTACAACAATCATAACGCCAGCGTCATTCATCACCGCCGCTCGACAGCATCAATCCTCAGTACTTCCATTTAATCACATTTAATCAATCACTTCTGCGAATCGCTTTTAATCTTGTTTTGTTGTCACCCACTTTATTTTGCAGTTGGATTTCGGCCATTGACAGTCACCACTCGTATCATTTATTGTCTGGTTTACAGCAAACACAGAGGTTGATGTTCTTTTCAGGGGGGGTTTTTACTCTTCGCTGGGAGCTGGACGGCTCCCGGTTAAGGAATCAATTTGACTGGACAGCCTTACAAATTGCATAAAGAGACAAAGTTGTCCTTGGAGTGCGCCACAATTGATTGATGGCTCAACACACTTGCACCGTAAATCCTCCCGACAGAACGGAGACAAATCAGTCGCCCGCGCCCAGGCTCTCCCACCTCCACCTCCCCCCCCACCCCCTCCCTCGCCTCCGCTATTTACCTACCTCCCATATCTTACCCTCGCGCCATGTGACTCCAGTTCATTCCAAACTGAGGCGAATTTTCCTTTTGGCCTTTCACGTTTCGACACAAATCGACACACAAATATGCTTATCGGACACTTTAAATGTAAATTTGACATTGAAGTGCTTGCAAAATTTTTTAAAAAAGCACCATCCAATGTGAGGCAACTTTTTGTTGGGTTTTTTTTCCCATCTTCTCTGTGGCCATCCTGCTCGATATCATCATCCGGTGATGTGAAAAACAAGGCCCGGGCGAGCACACATTTTAAAGCCCAAAGTTAACAGCACTTGGGAGATAACACAACTCCTCTCGGGGGCTGCGCTGTGCTAAGAAAAAGGCAGTCCTCCCCGGGGAGGCCACACCACTGTTTGTTTCTGGCGAGGGGAAAAAAAAAAAAAAACACTACAGGCATCTTTCCAAAGTACCCCCCACTAATCAGAAGTGATCCGTTCACATGTGCAATCCACTTTCCCTCGGGAGAGCGATAAAAAGAAAAAAAAAACCACAAAAAAAGTGGAGGCTAGTTGCAAACACAAGAGGAGCGTGTTGGAAGTAAACACCCAGAGAGAGAAGAGAAAGAGATGGAGGCTGGAAACGGGAAGGAAAATTGTAGGTGTTCGGCATCTAAAACAGTTTCTCATCTTGATAAAAAAGAAATTTCTGCACAGCAGGGGAAACAAGAAAGAGAGAGAGAGAGAGAGAGAGAGAAAAAAAACACCTCTGCAAACAAACTTGTGCAGAATTTCACGCAATTATCACAGTGTAAAAGATGGCCTGAAGTACAAACGGAATCAAAATAATCCAGATGCACTAGTGAAGGAGGGAGAGAGAGAGAGAGAGAGAGAGAGAGAGAGAGGGAAAAAAAAGATTAAACTGTGTCTGTGCACACAAGAGGGCAGAGTGGGCAAACACTCTCCCTGCCTAATGAACACACGACGCCTGGGGCTTGTGTGAGCAAGTGGGTGGGGAAGAGAGTGAGCGTGTGTTGCAGTTGTGGGTCTCTCGTTTAAGTGGCTACATTCAAGTGTGAGCGCGAGCAGGTAAAACACAACATAAGTCATCTGTTCAGGATTCAATGGACGCTAAAACGCCCCCCCGCCGCCGCTCCAAAGAGAGAGGGATTAAGGGAGAGCTAAAATCTACAGCCAACGCTCTGAGAGGGAATATTAGATTCCTTCTGTTGTATGCATGTTAGCGTCCTTCCGATTTTCATACCGTAATGGAGAGGTATAAATAATTAAGCAGCCTGTTGCCCTGAATAGCCCGAGAGCGAGAGGGGAGCGGGAGGACAGAGGAAAATTAACAGCGATCAGCCGCACTCGCGGCATTTTAAAGTACCACAACATTGTCATAATGAGGTCCTCGCTCCTCCGTCTAGGAATCACCAGGAATTTTCTTCCAGGAGGACAAAAAAGCCTCCCGACACGCTCCCTCTTTCCGCCCCGTAATTAAAGCGCCGCTTTCAACGAGGAAGCATTACGCGTTGTATTCTCCGTCACTTTTAATGAGAGTGATAAATGCAATGCTAGCTTTGGCTATTTATAAATTTTATGGCACAAATTGCGGCATAAAAGGGCACAAGTCAGATGAATGACAGACGAAGGACAGCTGCGGCATCATCCCTCCATTAAACGCTGCAAATGGCCAACTGTGGCCCGAGCAGTTAATTAGCCAGAGAGGGCCTAATCACAGTTTTGGAGCTGTGGCCCTCCCCAGGTAACACACTAATAGGAGAAGCTTGTGGGGAAGTGGGGACGAGTGAACCATTGGCTGTGGGCTTCTCAGAGGAAACACTTTGACCTGTAGTTAAAAAAAAAAGGGAAAGATCGTTTTGAATTCAGATGAAATTTCCAGGTTGAGAATATTCTTAATTGTGGCTTTATTTCCGTGTGTGGTGGCAGTGGGTTTCAGCTAATGGGTGGAGGAGGAGAAATTCATGTGGTTATGGAGTCATTACATGTTAAATTAATGCAATCTGGAACATACTTTCAACTTTTAACTACAAAGGCACACAGTAGAGTGCATACCTCCACCAGGAGATTTGTGCCAGAGCTCCTATATGAGCAGATGGATACATTAAGAGTGTACTGTAGGACTCTCCATTGCAAGACGTCGAAACAGAAGCCTCCCTCCATAGAAACCACAATACGAGAGGGCCTGTAAACACTCAGAGCCTCCCTTCCTCCCTGCTCTCCTTCCTGCCACAGATATCAACTTTTTCCATCTTTCTTGATCACCATCAAACTGTGTTCACCTGTTACTTGCTCCGCCCCTCACCTAACCTGCAAATATCCTTCCACTGGAGCAGCAGTCAGAGGAAGGAAGCGAGCAGCCGTCCTGTGTTCCTTCCAGGCGACAGCAGGCGTGTTAACACCACAGCACACGCTCACCGAGATAAGACCCGCGAACGCCTGAAGCAACCCCAAAGTTAACCAGAAAAGCTTCCGTATGCATATCAAGTCGGTCCCTAAACAACAACAACAATGCGAGCCGGTCCCCGTTACGCAATCGACCAAACAATCAGCGAGCCAGCACATCCCACAGAGGAGAGGGCTGGGGAGGGAGGGAGGGCAAGTCTGACGGAAGAGAGGCAAAGGGAAAAATAAATGAAAGTCAGGCTGTCCTGACGGATGATGAGAAGCTGTAAACTGGTGGTGGTGGGGCGGCAGAGGAGGGGGGGGATTTTTTTTTTCTTACAATTAAAAGAGTGGGGGAATATTGATTTCCAATGGTGTTCTCCAGTGACTTGCTGGCTGTCACAATGAGGCCCGGGGTAAGGTGACCATGTCTCTGCTCGACGTGATAAACCTTGCATGTCATCAGGTATGGAGGACGCAGTGGGGGGGGGGGGGGGGGGGGGGGGGGGGGGGGGGGGGGGGGGGGGGGGGGGGGGGGGGGGGGGGGGGGGGG
>JASSRZ010000060.1:5565349-5579433 GCA_032164315.1 Malacoctenus gilli
ACTTCCACGCCCGCGACCTCCAGCGGCCCCCCCCCCCCCCGCATCCTTTCATGGCCAAACAAAAGCGAATTACCGAGGCGCCGTTCTATTCTTGGAAGACGTCCGCGTTAATACTCGGAGAAGGATTCGCATGTGTGTTTACAAAGATCCAGCAGACGCGCAGACGCGCAATTAGGCACGAGAAAAGCCCGCATGCACCCACCGTGGAGCCCCTCTGCCCCACCCACCCCCACATCAGACACTAACAAAATACAACTGGGAGACATAATGATTTTCATTTGTAATCATGGCAGCCCGAATCAATGGGAAATATTGAGCATGAAAAACTGTTCTTACCTCAGGATCAATTCCATATAATTTCCAAATCAGCTCAAACTAATGGGTTTTCTATTGGCTCCACTTCGCACACAGAGACTAATCTCCTCGGCACCGTTTTCGGATTTTCTGTGCAAGTTCTCCAGTGGAGAGAGAGGAAAAGAAAAAAAAAAAAAAAGGCCATCCACTTAGAAAACTTCTCTCCCAACAGTCCAGAAATATTGAAGCGCACATGCTAATTTCCTGACTTAGCATATTACACAATCTGCAAGCTTAATTTAAAACTCCCTTAGCAGGTCCGGTATCTCCGCCTGCCTCCATCCAGACAACACAGAGATTGTGTGTGTATGTGGGGGGGGGATAAAAAAACGCTTACCAGTTCATTTCTGCCTCTGTCCTTAGTTCAATGTTATGTATATTTCTTCATCATTGATGTAAATTTAAGACGAGGTGGGGGGGGGGGAGCTGTGTGAAAGGGAACCTTTACAGCTCGGCCATATTTTTTCCCGCCTCGTCAACAAAGCCGTTCCCGCTGAACGCGCTCCAAGTCCCCACAAATGGGGTGAAACACTCTGCTAAAGCGCTGGGAGACAGAGGCTGGTGTCAAATTACAGGAAACTCCGCGGAAAGTGGGCCGTTTCCGGACACCTTCAGCGGTTTTCACACCGATCTTGTTCAGAAACATTTGGAATTAACATCCCCCCCCCCTCACTCTGACTGTTTCGCAAACTATCAATATCCCAGTAAGAAGATTTAACTCCCCGCCCCCCCCCCCCGGAAGAGCCAGGAAACGAGCAGGATTTGGCAGGTCAAAGCGCGTGTGTGTGTGTGTGCGCGTGAGGGTTAAGTGAGCAGTTTATGTTGGGCTTATCCTGTCATTTTAATGCTGACAGCGGCGAAATGTTTTATTACAAAGTCACTTTTATTAAGTTGAACAGTTGACAGGAAATTTGACCACAGTGGCCCCCTCTGAGCGTCTCCGCCGCGAGAGGATGTTCCGTTACGCCGGCGTCAAAATACAGTAGAAATACATGTGATCAAGCGGCGCTCGGCTGGGGTTTTTTTGCAGCGCAACGAGTCGCACGACAGCCAAGCAGTCGGAAGAAACGTTTTGTTTTGATTTTTTTTCTGGATGACTTCAGGAGGAATGTTCAGAATTTACACCGAGCATCATTTAGACGGAAACAGAACGAATCCTAACAGCCAGTCGCTTGTTCGATGACACGATGTGGCCCCTCAGAGAGAAGTCGTTCGGTCGTTACACAAATGCAGCAAACAAAAAAAAAAAAAAACGGATTCAAGATGAAGCGGATTCGAAATAATAAGAGTAATACAAAAAAAAAAAAAGAACTCCAATGAGTTCACAAGTTCCCCTCGCGCAGGAGCTGAGGACGCCGCCTTCTCAGTACTGAGTGTATTCCTTGGACGAGAGTTTCGCAATGATACGCTCCAACTGTCTCTTTGCTTCGCACTGGGGGAAGTTACTCATCTCGTAGTACTGCGGGGCAATTTTCACCAGCCTAGGAAAGAGAGAGGGGGGGGGGGGGAGCAAGTAAACATTAGTCACGAAAATTGGCTTCCGTGTTTACTTGTGGGAGGGACCGCCGTTCCTCCGTATTCACGGCGTGACTGGCGGGGAGGCCACGGCGTATTCCAGACATAATTGCGCGAGGTCACAGAGGGGGTAAAAGGGATTGCTGCGGCTTTGGACCGGCGGCACGCGGCGTGCATGGAGGGGCTCGCCTCTCCGTACTGTTTTATTTTGAAGAGACTGAATATTTATTGGACATTTTTTCCCCTAAAAACGGACGTTTTATTCATCGCGGGCTGCAGCGACGCAACTCTGCGCAAACAATCCGACAGAACAAATAATTCCTCGCCGGGAACTCACCACTCGGGTTTGATGTCGGTGCAGGTGCGGATGTAGTTCTTGGTGGTGAGCACGAACTCGTTGTAGAGCACCCACTCGGGCTTGTGGTCCAGCACGGTGGACGGGTGCAGCTGGACGACCTGGTTGTCCTTCACGGTGAGGTAATGGCCCGTGCGCTCCAGGTGAGCCACCTAAAGACGACGGCGGCGACGACGACACCCAGAGAAACCCAGACCGGGGGTGGGGGTGGGGTGGGGGGGGATAAAAGGAGGTTAACGCTGCCGTTATTGGCGCCTAATTCCACTCGGGTCCCTATCTTAATGATACACAGCCAAGGAAATCATTCCTGAGCTGATAAAAAAAGTGTCGCAGCACAAATTCCAAACAGGCTGGTGAGTGATCCCCCCCCCCCAGACACACACACACTCACACACACACACACACTCGGTGGGGCTGCAGCGGCGGCCGTGATTAACCAAGGCAATCAGTCTCAATAAAGGCCTTTTCAAACAAAGACATGATCTCGAACCCTGCGAATGCTCCAACATGAGCTGCAAATTTGTCTCCGCGATAAAGGTTAATGTTGACAAATATTCAAATATTAACGCCATAATTCAACTTGTCAGCCCCGCTTGTATCAGGTACCCCCCCTCCGGAAAATGTCGCCTCGCAAAGCTGCCATTTGTTTCCTTGAGCGAGAAACAAACTGATTTGTTTTCTTGTTATGCGTTTAAAACGGAGAAGCGATGCGTGCGAGATCCCGTGTTTACTTTAAAGGCAGGTCTCGGCTGCGTTTTCAGCAGGCTTCTGCACAAAAATACCTCCTCTTTTTTTTATGATCAAACTCAACAAGGGCAAGCTTCAAGGAGGATCAGATTAGCCGTGGAGCCGGATCTAAACAGTGTGCTCGCTCAGATATGAAATGCGCCAAACAAAAACAACACCGGGGGAGAGAAAAAAGACCGACGGATCGGCATGTTGAAGCACCGCGGGAGCGACGAACTTCTGATGAGGCCTTGTCAAATCCAGCGACACCTCTTCCCACTGACCTGCATGAAAAAGCCAGTGACCAGCGCGCGGCGGATGTTGATGTAGTAGTCTCTGCTGGTGAAGTCGGTGCTCTTGCGCGGCAGGCTGAAGCGGTCCATGATCCTGGACAGCTGCTGCCGCACGTTGTCCGCCGACATCAGCGAGCGGTAGTTGACGAAGTTGTCGTAGCACCACTGGTTGGAGTCGTGGTCTGCGTGGGAGGAGGGGGGGGGGGGGTGAAAGCTTTGAGCATCGACGGTTTCTCGGTCAGTTCCTGGGGGGGGGGGAAACGGGGCTGCGCGGACGGAGCGCTCACTCTGTTTGAAGGCGTGGTAGACGTTGAGCAGCGTCAGGTGGTCGCCGTCGATGTGGGCGAAGCGCATCTTGGACTCGTCAGCCGCCTTCTTGACCTCGGTGGGCCGCACGAAGCACTGTGGGACTAAACAGGGTTGGTATAGGCCCCAACACAGCCGCCCATAGGGATAAGTTAAGCAAATCCCACAGAGAGGAACAAGGCCTCCGCTCAAGAGAGAGGCACAGAGCACTTCACAGGGCACACTGCACAGCCAAGTGTTGATGGGGAGGGCAGGGAAAGGGTCAAAGGTGAGGGGAATGATTCCTTCGCCTGGATCCGCTAAAAGTCCAGCTCGCCGCACGCCGGGTCCAAACAGACACCCCCCGTCTTCCAGGCGTGACGCGGTGAGGCCGCGGTCACCCTGCCCTCCCCCCTCCCCCTCCCTCTCCGTGAACTCGCCCTGAATTGGTTACCGTCAAAGCTGCTTGATTGTGGCTTTAATGGATAAAAGCCGGCTTTATTGAGCCTCACGGTTGGTTGCCGTGGCGGCGCCGCTCGTTCTCAGGTGTACTTTTTTTTGTGTGTGTGTGCTGCTTACTCTAATGAACTCAGCAAAAAAAAGACAAAAAAAAAAACCTGCCATCCTGAAACACCTGCTTGGAGTGCGCGCCACGTCCAGGCAGCTAGTTAAATCCATTTCCCCACTCTCAAAGACCCTCGCGCTCCCTTCAAAGGCGTCAGGATTCATCTCAATGAGCAGCATTCTGCTTTGGCAAGCCCAAAGTGCAATTACTGCTGTAGCATGCTGGTGCTGCTCCAGCTACACCTATACATTTTGTACAGACACGTGTTTTCCCCCCCCCCCCTCTCTCTCCCTCTCTCTCTCTCTCTCTCCCCCCTTTACTCCTTCCTTTACAAATAACAGCTGACACCACGGACTTTATCCTCTCGCCTCCTTGCCTACTTGGAAGTGAACTTCACCAAGTAGGCGTCACAGCGGTTTCCGAGGAGACGTAACCGAGCGGGTTGGGTTTTGGCGTTATCAAGGTCAAATCTTCGCAATTCTGGAACATATCGGAAAAAAAAAAACTAGACTGCCAGAGATGGATACCTCAAAATCTATAGAAAAGATACGAATAAAACCAAACACTCGCAGCTTTCGGTCGCTTTTGAGGTATCATCTCGTCCACGGGCGGCGGGAAAAGGAGGAGCAGCCGGCGCCCACGCGAGTGGGCCGGCCCCGGGCGTTACCTGACAGCATGGCAGTGATGGAGAGGACCTCGTTGGAGCAGTTGAACTCGCAGCTGGCGATGACCATCTTGGCCAGCTGGGGGTCCAGCGGGAACTCGGCCATCATGGAGCCCAGCTCGGTCAGGTCGCCGTCGTCGTTGAGCGCCGCCAGGTAGTTCAGCAGCTCCAGGGCCCGCATGAGGGTCTCCGGGGCTGCCAGGGGGGGGACGGGGACGGGGGACGGAGACGGGAGAGGCGGGCCGTTAACGCACACAGATGGCAGATACGGACAATTTGCAAAACTGTCATTCTTTGGTCGCAGGCAACACTTGAGAGTGACAATTTGGACCCCCTTTCACACACACGTACGTCACGTTTGATTAATCATCCCGCGTGGTGTGTTTGCATTCAGCGCCGGAGCGATAAGTCGCTCGACAAAGAAATTAACCATTGTCATAATCAGTCAAATCATTCCCAACGTTCATTCGGTAAAAACAAACATACACTCGAGTCAACTTGGAAAACGATGACAGCTTTTTATTCGTTTTGTGCTTTCCCCCCCCCCCCCACATTTGCTTACATGACAGCCAACAAGGCCGATTTGAGAGAAATGTAAATGAGTCTCATGCAAAAAGTGTTTATTTGTTGCCTCCTCGTTCAAAAGGGGACACGAACTGTCAAAAGAGCCAACCCACGTTTAAATCAAGTGCTTAAAATCAGAAAAAAGGCGGAAAACGGCGTGTGAATGCGCAACTTCGGCTGCAGTTTTGTTCTGTCAAAACAGGAAGCAATCAAATTTGAGTAACCTTGATTCAAAACGGCCAATTCTGAGAGCGTAGGAGACGGAATGCATGACAGAAACCACGTTTTTCCATAGAAAAACACAAAATCGAGTCGTCCTCCTGATTTCTGGGTCACGTGATTCAAACGGCACCACTGTTTGGACCAAGAGGGCGGAAAAAAAGCCCGACGGAGCTCCGTCACCTGCTCTACTTGGGAGCTGAGCAAAGACACTGACGCTCCAAAGAGGGAAAGAAGGGGGGGGGGGGTGGCTGTTAGTGGGTTTGGTGGCAGGGAGCATGAGGTGAATCAAAATGAGAAGCCGCTCGCCGCGTGATGGCTCGAGTCACGCCAGACAGCAACTTAGCGGCGAAGTAATCATGGCGGAGCTCATTTTTCATCCTCCTCTCGGCCGATCCCAAACAACTAATGCAATTACAGGGGAACTTTCTACTTAATGCTTCAACACAAAAGGCTTCCACCGTTTGGTTAAAAGATTTTTCCTCCAGATGCAATTATTGACCTTTGGCTCCCCGAGAGCTGGAGCCTAATGACCAGTTGCATGTTAACTGAAAATTAGCTCCCAGCTTTGGCGACGACGGCGGCGACGGCGGCGCGCCCACTTTCGTTTCATTCGGGAGCGCCATAGAATTCAATTTCAAACAGCAAGGAGGCATTTTTTTATGATTAACAAATATCGATCCGGGGGGGCATCAAAGCCACTATTTTACACAAAGCCAGTGCCGGCCACATTACTTACCGCGCCGGTGGCCCAACAAAAGGTGAGAATCGGATTTCCAAGTCCGGCTCGTATGATGAACCAATGTGGAAATTCAATCTATAGCCGACGCAGCTCATCAGAAAGTAAGCATCGAGTGCCTCCGCGCACGGGAATCCGATATATTAACCGAGGGGGCCAAATCAATGAGACGAAAGGCTAAAGGTACATTAAACCGCGTCGGCTTCGAGAGGTACTTCTTTGGAAATGTCAGGAGGAAAATGAATCCCGCCCAGCCAAGTCCTTGTGTAAATCGCCACTGATTTCTTTTGGATTTTCTATTTGGCCGTCTGGCTCGCGCGCACGCCTGCTCCTGCTGCTGCTGCTGCTGTGTTTAGCGAGCGGCGAGCGGGGTGGGCGAAGGGAGAGAAATAAACGAGATACTCGGGCGTTTCGCGGTAAGAGGAAAAATCGAGGTTCCGTTTAACATCACGGACAAGCTCAAATACACAAAACAAAAAGGCACAGGTGTGTAGGGGGGGGGTGGGGGGTGGGGGGGTCGAGGACCATCAAGCGGACTGTTGCCTGAAACTCAAACGCAGCATCTGGCTTTTCCACGCCGGACTAAACGCCGGATTCTCCTTGCAACGCCACAATAAACGCTGCGACTGTGCACAAAAACAAGACCTGAACCCGGGGTTCTGCGACTGTTTCGACCCCCCGACACACACACACACACACACACACACAGTTAGCCCTTCGAACACAGCGATCCGCTGTACAGAGACGTGATGGCAAGTCTCCAGGACTTAAAAGGAAGACTTCCATTTGTTGCGCCCCGACCGGCTCCTGCCTGCGGGCTGCTCAGGAGCTACTTAGGAGAAACCTTCAGCCACCAGTGGATCAAATAAATAAAAAGCCAACCCCCCCCCCACCTTCCCCTCCACCTCACGACTCCCCAGTCAGAGTGGGCCGACGCGGCCAATCCCATCTGTTGGCGTGGACTGCCGCGTTTTGTGAGAAATGTATGGAGGGGGGGGGCAGTGGTGGTGGAGGTCAGTCGCGTCTCACTAGAGGAATATAAAGGGAAGGCAATCGCCAAGGTGATAGCGCTGCTATTGATGTAACCAATTTCATTCTCAAAATGGCGTTTGCAGGAGTGGACGGGGAGAGATGGGTTTAATCTCAGAGGTGAGATGAAAACTATATTATGGGGAAAAACGCGAGAGGGGGTGGGGGGGGTTAAAGATAGGGAAAGGAACACACATCCTCCTAAAGAGGGCCACAGCTTGGCACCTGGAGGGGTGGCGTCTGGCGATGCGCTTCAGCAAACGAAGGGAACCGCGCGCACGCGCAGTCAAAGAGTCGACCCGAACCGTGGCTCCGCCCATCACCCGATTTCCCCGCTTTGAGCCGCGGGAACACCGAACGCTCATAAAAACTGCACGCCGCCGTGATGTAGCGGCGCGTCTGTCGGCGCGCCGGCTCTCAGATCTCCCAATGTGCACCATGTATCGCTTTGCGTCTGCCAAGACTCCTTCTTCGCTTTGTCGATCCCCCCACCCCCCCCCCCCCGAGCGACTTCGCCAACCCAGATTTGATATCGCACATCAAAACAGCCGCGGCTCAACTAAACGCTGGAAGATTTGTCAAAAGCTTTGTTCCCGTTCGAATGGCAACAATCAAAGTCAGAATCTCGGGCTTGTTTGATATTAAAAATGACTTTTGGTTGCCGTGACGAGCCGGCGACGGCACCTGTGGTCCAAGCCTCCGGCAGCAATCGGTCGGATTCAGGAAGTGGCTTCTTAAAAAGCTTCTTCTTCTTCTTCTGCTTTTATTTTTTAAATATGAAAATCAAGTCAAAAAAGGAAAAAAAAACATCACAGCAAGCCGCAACTTCCTGCAACTTCCTGCCGCGTATGTTTCTCAGATATTTTACATTCTTTGAATTATTTACGTCTCCATCCGACAGCTGTGGACCGGGCTGTTATTTGCTCGTCTCGCCCCTGAATAAGGAGGTCAGTTGAATTTTGAAAGAGCGATCTGAAAAGCAGGTGGGCTTTTTTTTAGTGACGATGTCGGCGGCGGCGCCGTACTCACCCGGCGGGTCCATGAAGTCGAAGTGCACCAGGTCGTCGATCCCCAGCTTCTTCAGCTGCAGCACCACGGAGCCCAGATTGGACCTCAGGATCTCCGGGTACGTGTTGTCCTGCGCGGCGCGGCGCCAGTCCAGACGAAGCCCGGGGAACAATCGCGAACGAATTAGTCAGGGCGCTTATTATCTACTCATGCATCACTCAGATGTCAGCCGCAACAGAGGCTGGGAGTCGAGGGCATTTGAAGGGCTATTTGGAAAAAAAAAAAAAAAAATGCCCTCAGCCACTCAGCGTGATGTGGAGGAATTAGCCCGAAGCCGCCAGGAACTCGCCTTGCGCGGGTCCATTTTTCACAGGGCGGCTACGTCTTGAACATGGGTTATGAGGGAGGGGTGCAAAGGGTGTGCGTTCGCACGCCGCTCACGGAATTCTAATTCGGCTAAACCCGGGAAACGGAGGAGTTCTGAGAGCAAATATTGCATAACAGAGAGCTCTTCCAGCTCGGAGGCTGCTCCGGGGGAATACAAAGTGCTCGTGGCATTGCAGAGTGGAAGATATGAGAATCAATCATGTGTTTACACCTCGTACAATTTTAATAATATTTCTCGCTGCTTGGCTTTTTCACCTGCATTTCTGTCTTGTAAGCTTTCTCCGTGTAGAGGCGGAAACACTTTCCGGGGCGGGTCCGGCCGGCGCGACCCGCCCTTTGCTGGGCCGATGCTTTGCTGATGGCGGTGACCAGGAGGGACTCCACTCGGATACGCGGGTTATACACCTGCGAGGGGGGGGGCAAGGAAACACATTTTTGGGGGGGTTAATTTCTCCATAATGGCTAAATGAAGGCAGCCAAGCAAATCCCAAGACCCACAATCGAGTCCGGATGCTCACAGGGATCGAATAATTGCACAATAACACATCTACACAATCCACCATGGCGCATGTATAATCTCTTCCCGTGCCACGTGGATGACTTGGCCCCAGGCTGGTGAAATGTCAGAGGAATAAATAACCGGCTTTTCCATCTTTGCCGCTGTCAGGTGCGCGCCGCTGTGTTTATCTGGGGATTCTCAGGCAACAGACGCAGATGATCGCTGCAGATAGACAGTGGTGGGAGAAGATGGAGGGTGGGTGGGGGGGGAGCGGTGGCCGGAAAGGGGAGGCTAACCTTTTGCTTGGCAAATCCCGGATCGATTACAAACACCACGCCGTCGATGGTCAGGGACGTCTCGGCGATGTTTGTCGACACGACGACCTGCGGAAATGAGAACATGCGAGTGAAGGAATGATCCACCCAACGTGTGTGTGTGTGTGTGGGGGGGGGGGGGGACACTGAAAGGCCACTGACTCTGTGGCTACACCAAGCGCGGAAAGGCTCAGACTCACAAACGAGACGGCGGCGCGTGGGTGTCGATTTTTTGTATTTGCTGTTTTCTGTCTACTCATTCTCTGCTGGCTTTGTTGCGATGCCATCTTCCCTCTTGGAACGTCTTCCCACAGTTTCCTTTCGCGCGCGGGTCGTTGTCGCCGATTGGCTCCCGCTTTCGGCCGCGCGACGAGGGTCCCCGGAGAGAAACTCTTTCAAAGTTACTGCATTGAATCGCATCACCCAGGAGGGTCGACTGTCGTCAGCGTCGACGCCGTTGAAGGGAGGAGGAGGCAAACGCTGCTCTGAACCTTGACCACTGCTTGGGTGACCCCTTATATAACGAGTCACCCTTTAGATGCGTCGAGGCGCTTGACGCAGCCGCTGTCGGGTCGCGGCCCACTCCTCTGGCAAACCCCCGCTCCCCCCCCAGCGCCACAGCTTCGTGCGTGGGTTTTTTTGGGGGGGTTTTTTGAAAAGTGCCTTTCCACACTCGGAAAATCTATTCCTCGCCCCCTTGCTCGACATGCGCCGCGACAAGAAAAGAGCTCGTGGCTGACCCCCGCGCAGCGATTTTGGCGCTCGACGGCTCTTTTTTTTTTGGCCTTCTTGCTCGTCTTTACGATAAAATGTCCCGCACAAAACCGAGCGCTCGTCTGTAGTCTTCCCTGATACAGGTCCACAGAACCAATTTTGCACACTTGACACAGTTCCTTTGTAGCCGCGCCTCTGCTGCTGCCTTCAAGCTGGGAGCCGTAGAGACTTTTAAATCCCACCTTTTAGGCAGGGATTTCTTCCCACCCTGAGAATGCCTCGCTGTTTAGTTATTAATGGCAAAGACACCACCACCACCACCCCCCCCTCTCCCCCCCCTACACACACGCGAGGAACCACAGAATGCAAATCGGAACCTCAACGTATCCTGCAGAGCGTCGGTGGCTCCGTGGATGCGGGAGGGTCCGATTGGCACAGGAAGGGGAGGGGTGTGGGGGGGGCAGCGCAACAAATGGCAGCCTTTTTAACGACACTGCCTGGGGTCGACGCGTCGTCGTCTCCCGCTACCTGTCCTCTGCCCCCGCCGCCGCTTATGAGGAGGCGCCATATTGCTTACTGCCGTTTTAAGGGAATCCTTCTGGCTTATTGCCAGCCGTCGGAGTTCATCCGTCTTCCTTGACATCAGACATCTTGCGAGGTAGCTATTGTGGATCTGTGCATCGGGGTGTCGGCGCTAAATCAAAACGTCCCGCAGCCTCGGGTAGCGGCCCCCTTTTAGAGTCGCTTTCCACAGCTGCGATTAAACAAAAAGTAATGTTGTTACCTCGCGATTATCGCAGATTCTGCTGGTGTGTTTTTTTTAACGATGCTCCATAGGGTTTCTAGGAATAAATCAAACGTCTGTGTCTAGGCGGTGCCGGTGGACACCTTTCCTTCAGAAGCAGGATGAAGAACTGATCGGGGGGGGGGGTGGTCCGGCTGCGTCTCGCGACGGACACGATACGCCGCCGCGCGACCGCCCGGCGAGGAAGGGGAAAAACGTGGAGCGATTCGAGGGCGGTGGGACGTCGTCTCCGCGTGGCTCGGCAGATGCCGCGCGTGACACCCTCTCACATTTCACCACGGTACGGCGTGGGGGGGTGGGGGGTGGGCGGCCTCATTGACTGCATTGATTCTGAAGGATTAGCCGGGCTGGGGCCATTACGCCGAACGCGGGCTGGCTCCTTCCAGTCTGTTGCCGCACTGGATAATCCTGGCTTCTTCATCAGTAATATCATTAGAGCGTCATCTCTGCATGTTATTTCTGGGTTATTACCTGCAGGAGAGCAAGTACGACGGCGAACACGGGCCATCCTTTACACACACACCCCCCCCACCCCCCACCCCCTGCTGGGTGAGGCAGCCTTGTTGACAAATAAAGTCTCACTCCGACCGGAGAGGAGCGCGCCTCGAAAAGAATCCTCGAAATGGATGCGAGGCGGAATCACGAGTGACGTTTGATGAAATAATTCAAACGTGACAATGCAAAAACACCCCCCAAAAAATCGTCATCGCGGAACATTTATTAGGAGCAATCCTTGAGACGCAGGAAGAGCCAAGTGGGATTATGGACTTTGTTGGTAATTAGTCATTTCCTGCCACGGTCCTGAACGATAAAACTGTTCAAAAATGAGAGATCCGCGGCTTTTCCTGCAGAAAGGGAGCGATGACGAGCCGGCGCTTTATGTTAATTGAGGGGAGCCTAATGCAGTCGTTAGCATGCGTAGTGGCAGATGTGGCGAACCTTAATTCTTTTTCACTACTTCCTCTTGGGCTGGCTGCGATGACATCTCGGCATTTTTCACTAGATGAGTCGCTCCGTCAGTCACTGAGGGGGAAGCGCATTTACTTGGAGCGCCGCGACTTGCCACGCCACCTCCGCCGATTCAACGAGCGCCTGACGAATCGATCTCGACGGAAAAAAACGGAGCCCGCTCCGAGGCAGAAAAGTTCGGACCACCGTAAGATCCGTCTCCACTCCTCGGGCCTTGGACGCCGAGTAATATTGAAGCTCGTCTCTTGGCAATCGTGGCCCGGTTTCATGTAAACACTCCCATGAAGAGCAAAGGCAAACACGCCAGGATGATATTTGCACCTTTGAAGATCTTATCCAATATTGAGCAATCAAAATACAAAGAATGTAGAGCCTCTTAAGCCCGGACGGCACACATATGGCCCCCCCCATTCAAACAGACGGCCGGGAGAGATGATCAAACCTGAGACGGCGGAGGGAGCGGAGGCTTGTGTTAAATGTTTGATCCGAGTTAAATGGGGGGAGAAAAGCGATGAGCGGGACAAACTTTGAGAGGCGCCTGCGCTGTGTGTCAAACACTCCTCTGGAATCTCAAGGAAAGGGCCCGTTCATCAGCGGACGGCAAAAGTTTCGAACAGTCGCGAGCGCGACCGCAAGTCGCTCCCACGCGAGTCGGATCGGCCTCGAGTCTGATCGTTGAACGTTTGCTCGTCCGCTGGCGGCGGCGATCCTCCGATGTTCTGTCGGACATTGCGTGACAGCGCAGGTGGCGCTGCTCCTCTGCTGATGAGCCCGTCTGAATAGAGAGCGTCGCGCAGAAGAGAGCGACGCCTCCCGCGTCTGTATCGACGAGATTAAGTGGCTGAACGCGATGGTGCCACGAAAAAAAAAAGAGCCTCACTTGTGTGGTCAGCTCGTATCAAACGTGCATCTCCCCCGCGTGCCCGCGGACGGCGGCGGCGGTCCGGGGTCCTGATTTGGGAGCGGCGGCAGCAGGGCTTTTGCAAATTTAGTGGAAAGATAAAAATGACTGAGAATGCAGTACTTTCCTCGGGCTCGGAGGGCGTGAGTAATACCCCGGTTATAATTTAGAGCGAGAGAATCGCATGCTGACAAAAGCAGCATATGTTGTGTGAGTCAGTCCTGCGCTAAAGCTGAGAGGGAGGGGGGAAGGGGGGAGGGCGGGGGGGGAGAAAAGTTTCAGTCCCTCCCTTGCAGCTCTCCTATTTTACCTGCCTTATTTCCCCATCTGGTCTTTCTCCTCCGACCGCACTCAATCACGCTCCGCGTACACGCTCCCTCAAACTCTTCGCTTCAGCCCCACCAGCCCCCACCCCACTCCCCACCCGGCTCTACCTTCCGTCCGATGGCGCCGTTTGGCTTATTGGGCGGGGGCGGCTCGAAGATCCGCTGCTGCTGCTGCGGCGGCAGGGTGGAGTAGAGCGGGATGATCTTGATGTCGCCGACGCTGGGCCCCAGGTCGTCCACCTCCCTCTTGATCCGCTTGCAGGCCTCGTCGATCTCCTGAAAAAGACGGAAGCGCGGCGGTTAATCTGGGTCGCCGCGTGCGGGCGGGCGCGGCGATCAAACGGCGGCGTCGGGACGACACCTGGAAAGCAAAACGACGCCTGAACGGCGGCGATCGGGGGGGAAGGGAAGAGGCGGCGGCCGGGGGGAAACCGTGGTTCCCCGCTCCAGTACATTTGTTCTAACTATCGCTCCATCTGACGGAGGAAATTAAACCTGGACTGCAGTATGCTTTGCCCAGCTCCCTGTGGCTCTGTTGTCAAATGCAGCAATCATGGAAAACATGGGCGCGCACACTCGGGGAGGCACGCACGCACGCACACGCGTGCGCGCGCGCGCTCAAAGCCAGACAGACTCAAACGGGGTTCATTATTCCACAGTGCAGCATTGTAGAGGGGGAATGTGATATGAGACTGCAGCACTGATGCATAACCAGCGGCAAATCATGGCAGATCAGTTTAGTGAAGCTGAACGTTGCCGAGCCGGTGGGCTGGCAGACAGACGGGGGGGCTGCGAAGCAGTGCCAAGAAGAAAGCCTGATAGTGAGCGTGGGGCGGGGGGGGGGGGGGGGGTG